>CATIWQ010524206.1:0-18792 GCA_949673415.1 Euphorbia schlechtendalii
ATTGAGGATATTTAGGAGCCAGCTTCAATGCTTTTGGCCTTATTTAGAAGGTTAGACAATCGATTCAAATTTATTTCATTGTTTCCAATTGATATAGTCTTATAGATATTAATTGTTTTAAATTTCTAACACAGTGGATTCCGTTATGTGCATTACTATAGCTATTGTGGAACTTCAATGCTATATAAAGTGTTTAAATTATGTGATTATTCTTATTTTTTTAGAAGAACTTGTGCATATTTTCCATGAACCAAATGTCTGTCGATAAGAATGCTCCTGACTTTTTCTGCTGAAACTTAATTATTGTTTCTTCATCTACTAAATGCTTTTGATTTTATTCTATTTAGACTAACAAGGATATGGAGAGAAAAGTGTTGAGTTTGTCCTCGGGTTTTCCCTTGGTACATGATTTTTGATCCGAATTCATTTCTGAGTTCAGCTTTCTCGTTCTATCATCTAGGAGTTCTGATTTTTTTATGCTGCTTTTTTGTTCGCTTCAGTTCTTGTCATCATTTTTTAGTGTTTCAATCTACAAGACAGATTTGGATCTAAGAAGGCTGTTCCTGCACTTTTTCTTGGATTTTTATTACAATCAGCCGTCTTTTCCAATCATCCCCAATTGGTTTTGCTAGCTTTCTGTTCCAAAATAATTCGGTTGACGTCGTGTTAGTTTACAAGACAGCTTCCCGATTCTAAGAAGTTTGTTCTTGAACTTTTTCTTGGAATATTTTTCAATCAGCCTTCTTTTCCGATTAGCATCTATTGGTTTTACTAACTTTCTGTTTCAAAAGAATTCTGTTGACATCGGGTTATCACAACTTAGGGTTTCAAGACTCGATTTCTTGGAGATTTATTCGAAGATATGGATGTCGATTTCTCCACCACTAATCTGATTGATGAAATCTTTCATAATCAAAACCGTGCTCCTCACGTGAAGGCTGCAATGTCAGAAATGGTTATGGCAGTAAAGCCATCGTTTGTGAAGTTGTTGATAGAGGGAAAGACAAAAGTTACTACTCTACCGGCAGTTCGTGTAAAGGAAAAAGGTGGCTTTAAATCAGTAAGAATCACGTAAGAATTTTATAAACAAAGGGTTAAACATTGTGACTTTTCTTTAATCGAAAGATTAATCTTAGGCAAGGGACAGACAGCAGCCACGCAAGGTGGATGAGCTAAAAGTATAGCTTTCAACTACATGAGGACTCAACACACCGTGGAAACTTATCTCTTTAGGAAGGGGTTACTACCAAGTCATGATGCGTTCCTTAGAGGTGAAGAATATGGTTTGGGGGAAGGGGAGTCTCAACTTGAAGTCGGGAGACTTCCGAATTCAGTCGTGGATGCCGGATTTCAACCCTTACAAGCACAATCCAACCAACGCTCAGGTTTGGGTTAAATTTTATGCCCTCCCATGGGAATACTAGGACCCAAGACCCCTTATAGAAATAACTAGTAGCTTTGGGGTCCTTTTGTGAGTTAATCGAGCAACATTAGAAGGTTCTTTCGGTCTCTATGCTAGAGTTTCATTTGAAAATATGTCGGACTATTGCAAGATTTGTAATTTTTTGGGGCACAAAGCATATGACTTCTGGTGCAATCGTAAGCCGCAATATCAGCCCATCCATGAGAAAAAAAGCAAGGAAAATCAGACAAAGCATCCAAGATGGGGGGAGAAACCGAAAGTGGATCTGCCATTTTCAAATAGCTAGTGGAAAACAATGAATCAGAGGTGTAGCTAAATTTGGATCTTTTCAATAGTAGCAAACTACGACAGCTTAATTTGGAGAAGCGCTTGGGGTTGGAGGCTCCGATGAGAACTGTATTCTGCAACATAGAGAGCAATCTTTCAACAAAGAAACCAATCTCTTTTCCATTGGTTAACATGGACCATCACTCTATTGACTACTCCTCGGCTTCGGAATCGGAGTAAGAGAGCTCCGAGGAAGATGGGGAATCCCGAATCAAGAATCAGGGCGCCATCATAGATTTGAAAATTTGAAAGGTTTTAACCTTGTAGTTAATCTTACGCCTAAAAATGATAGTGTTACCAAGGCAGATGCAGGTAAGCAAATCGCTAAGGACTCGTGGGCATATTTGGTGGAGGAAGAGGAGGAGTAGCCTTGGGAGACAATCACAAGGCATCGGAAGCCCTGCAATAGTTTGGTTTCTTCAATGGATACAGGTGGTTCTCGGCTTAGTGGACAAAGTCAGTTGCATTCTCTATGACGGTCTCCCGGCATGTATTCTTTATGATTGTTCTTTTTTGGAATTGCAGAGAGTTTCAGGATGTTGAAACTAGAGATTACATTAATTCTCTCGTTTTGAAGCACAAACCCTTGTTCATTTATCTGGCAAAACCAATGATGAATTTTAATAAGATTGAGTTGTCTTATTGGAGAAAGATTGGCTTTGAGCTTATTGCTATGAATGATAAACCATTTCCCATGCTTTGGGTTTTGAAGTTGGTATCCTTAAATGTATGCATTTGGTTACGAACCAAATTATTGGTGTTCGTTCATTATCAATGGTTTGATGTAGTATTTCATATTGGTTTTGTTTATAGGAGAGTGAGTTCGAGGAGGAGACTTTCTCTTTTTGAGTCTATGAAAGGGGCTATCTCTTCAATGGACGAGGTTTGTGTTTGGATAGGGGATTTTAATGCAGTTCTTGGCTCCCATGAAAAACAAGGTAGACCACCGTTGTCTAGGGTTTGTAGTGATTTTCGTACTTGTCTTGACAAAACGGGGTTGATAGACATGGAGGTAAGCGGTCGATTTCTTAAGTGGTTTAATGGTAGAGAGGGCTGTCAATGAGTGGAATCTAGGATAGATAAGGCTCTTGTCTCGGCTGGTTTGGTTGGGCATTGTCGGTCTTACAATTTTTCGATTCTTACGAGACATTATTTGGATCACCATCCACTACTTATCGAGGGTTTTTTCACTTCGAAGTGCATTCCTCAGTTTTGCTTTTCAATCTATGTGGCTAACTAACGACTCTTTGGCTAATATTGTTGAGGATCATTGGGGGTCTCATTTTCTACCGTTAACACCGGTACAATTATTAATATGTAATTGAAGACATTGTGGCCCATTTTACGAGAATGGAACAAGAATGTTTTTTGCCATGTTGATACCAACGTTTGGAAGAGTGAAGATGAGTTGTTACGGGTGCAAACTAAAATAGCGACGAATGGATGGATGAATGTTTTAATTTGGACTAAATTTGAAGTGCACGAGAAGGTAGATCATCATGTGTGACAGCGGGATATTTTTTTGAAGGAAAAGAGCGGTATGCGTTAGCTCAAGGAGCGAGACCTCAATTCAAGCTATTTTCATCAAGTAGCCGAAATTCGGAAGGTTATCGGTGGTATTCATTCCATGTTCATGAATGGTGATCTTAGTTTTGACATAAATGCTATCTTCGCACACATGGTCTCTTTCTACACTAATTTATTTGGTGCAAATGACAGTGTGACTGTTTATTCAAGGTTGATTTCTTCCCTCATCCTGAGAGTTGTTTCTAATGCAGAAAATGATTCACTTATTGCTCGGCTCTCACCTAATTTGATACGTGACACTGTTTTTTCAATGGATGATAGTAGTGCTCCTAAGCTCGATGGATTCACGTGTTGCTTCTTTCAAAAATTCTTGAAGGTGGTCGAACCAGATGTATGTGTAGTAGTAAACTCCTTTTTTGACTCTGGCTTTATTCTACTGGAACTAAATTCTAGTGTGATGACTCTCATCCCCAAGGTAGAAGGTGTTAATCGGATTGAGGAGTTCAGGCCAATTGCGATGTCATACTTTAATTTTAAAATTATAACGAAAATTCATGCTACTCGGTTTGGGACTGTTGCTGCAAGGATTCTTTCATGGAATCAATATGGCTTTGTGAAGGATAGGCTGATTCACAATGCAATTTCAATCACCTCGGAAGGTGTTAACATGCTCGGTGATAAGTGTGTTGATGGGAATGTAGCTTTGAAAATCGACATCAAGAAGGCTTTTGACACAATGGATTGGAATTTTCTATTTTCGGTAATGTGTTCTTTTGGTTTCTCAGTAGTTTTTATTAATTAGATAGCATTTTCCAATCGGCTAGGTTATTGATTTTGGCACATACGGGATTGCACGACTATTTTAGTTGTGGGCGGGGTGTACGCCAAGGAGAGCCCTTTTCTCCTTTATTGTTATACAATTGGGTTCCATTTTCCCATCCCATTTGCTATAAGCCAATTATGTTTTGTTGTTTTGCAAAGGAAATTTAAATAGTATGGCAGTTATTATATATGCTTTGATCCTTTATGGCGTTAAGGCCAAGCCGTTATTTGGAACAAGTTTAGTATTTTTTTCGGTGAATCGGTCTCGCACTCATAGGCAAAGAGTCTGGCAGCAGTTACGGGTATTCAGATAGGTTCTTTTCTTTTTAAATATCTTGGATTCCCTATATTTTTCGGTGCTCCATTAGCCTGTCATCTCCACCCTTTATTTCAAAGAGTTTTATCAAGGTTTGCTGGTTGGGTCGGGAGTTCTTTGTCAATGGCTGGTAGAATCATTCTCGTAAGGTCTGTCATACATAGATCGCTTTTACATTCATTTTCTGTTTATAAATAGCTATCATCTTTACTTAACCAACTTGAGAGAGTGGTTCGGAATTTTGTTTGGACTGATTCCATTGGGAAAAGAATTCTTGTTTCAGCCCCTTGGTCTCTTTGTATCAAGCCAATTTGTTTAGGGGGGTTAGGGCTGAAGAAGTTGGACTTATGGACTTAAGAACACTTCTTATTTGCCCGTTGTTCGTTCGCGCGACAGAATTTGTTAAGTCTTTCATATTTGTTCGGCAGAACCATTGACATGAGTATGGACTTAAGAACACTTCTTGTTTCAGCTTTCTCAAAACGCTTCAGCAGCTAGTTGCATATTCTATGGAACGCCAAAGTGGTGAACGTGGTTTGGCTGATCTGGAACACACGCTGCTCTAGTATCTTTCATAATAAAACAACCAGCATTTATCATTCTATTAGGCAGCTATGGAAGATTCTACCACAAACATATGCGTTAGGTCTTGGACAAGTTTGGTACTCGGTTGTGGAGCAAGAAACTTTGCGTCACTTAAATCTTAGCCCTCGTCTCTTCAAAGCTCCCAGAATTCTGCCAATTAGATGGATACCGCCAACTCCTAATTGGGATAAAGTCAATGCGGATGCCTCTTGTTCAGGTACGCTGGGGGACTCATGATGCAGGGGAATTTTTAGAGATAGCTTGGGATATGCTTTGCATTGTTTTACTTTTTCAGGTGGAATTTCACATGCATTGAAAGCGGAACTCTTGGCTGCCAATTTTGCTATCGAGGAGACGGTTTCAAGGTGCTGGTCACATCTATGGTTGGAGAGTGACTCAACTTATGTTGTTGGATTATTTCGGACTAGAAGCACTCTCGTGCCTTGTTATTTGTGGGCTAGATGGATGAAATGCCTCCAGAGACATTTTCAGCTATGGTTTGTTTGCTCACATATCTACCGCGAAGGGAATGGGGTTGCAGATGTGCTATCAGCCCATGCCAGATTGAAGGGAGTTAGTTCCTATTGGTCCATGGTGCCTCGTTTTTTTAGAGATATTTACTTTCATGATTTAAGTAGACGAAGTATGTTTCATTTTAATTAGTTTTGTTTCCGTTTTTTTTCTAAACTTCATGTAATTTTATTTTATTTATAATAATATTTAGGTTTGAGTGCTTGTTTTGTGTCTCGGCAGTGCCAACCTAGTTGGGATGCTCATGCCAAAACAACCCCATTAACCAACTTTCAACAAAAAAAGGTAGTCTCACCTTCCCCTTGGTTCCAAAATTGATTTAGAAAATTTAGCCTTGAATGCTTGATGTTTGCTGATGCCAATGAAGACCAAATTCAATCTGTAAAGTGTTTCATGTAGGGGTCGGGATCCATCAAGGCTAATAAACCCGAAGTTTAGGTTTTGCTCGTTCTTTTTCCTCACCACATACACCCATCGGAATACTCCGTACTTCTTGAAAATTTTGGACATGGCTCCTGCATCGTAGGCATTTGGGAAGTTTTCAAAATATAGTTTGTTTGAATTCGGGTTTGGCAGTGAAGATCAGCGACTGCCAGGGTTATTTAGGTTCGGGTTTGGCTGAGATGTTGTGCGACTTGTATGGTTTTCAGGGTAGGGTAAAGGGTGTTTGGTCGAATGGGAGGGGGATTGGGTTTGACGATGATAGTTCAGGGTTAGGCTGTTTTGATGGTAGTCGGAAAAAAGGATAATATGTGGCTGGTTTGAGTGTCGCTGGTGATTGCCGCGGCTTGGGTTAGGGGATCGCCAAATCACCATTGCTAGGAAAAAAAATTAATGGACTACTAATTATTTTTATGAACTAACTGAGAATGAGGTGTTTGATAATGGAGTTTAAAACAATGCATTTGTTCTGACTAATTACAATTCAGTGGTTCCTGATCAAAGTTTTCAGTTAATTTTTTTTCAATGAAACAAGGATACGACAAGAAAAAATATTGCTGTTTAAAATAACTGGCCATTTCTGCCTTAAACATAATTTTCTTGTCAGTTATACTTGATCTTAGAGTTTAGCTTAATTCAAAGTTTAAAAATGAAAACTCATAAAATACTGATTAATGGGTATCAATAGCAATTTTGGTTTGAAATTTAGCCTTGAATGCTAGCAATCATAAGCAAACATTTAGAATTCATTTTTTGCACCAAAAAAATCAAAAGGCAACAATTGAACTAATTTCACGATATAATTTAAGCAATTTATGGATAAGTTTATAAGAATAAAAAAAGCAGTCAAATATGTTTTAATTTCAATTCCCTTAACAGTCATAAAAAAATCTTTAAATATTTTTGTTCCTCTCGTTCATGTCTCCATTTATCTTAATATAACTTTTCCAATTAAAACAACAAATTATTATACTATTATATTTTTTAATTGAAAGGGGTTTTTAAACTTGAAAGGAATATACTATAATCTTAACACAAGCCAACATTTTTTATATTAGTAACCATTAGAAATGAGAATTATAGGATATAGAAGTAACCCTCCTCACCTTTTAATATTACTACTAACAAGTTAATTAATTCTAACTATGACTAATAATACTACCTCCCTTTTTTAATAATTGTCCTTTTGATTCTTTGAAATTTTTTTAAATAAGTGTCGTTTTAGATTTTCAATGCACATTTTGTCCATTTTACCCTTATTTAATGTATATTGAAAATGATAAAAAGAATAAAGTATCCAATCAATTTTTAAATTTATAAAAATTATAGGGGTAAATAGGTATTTCTATTGTCTTAGTTAATGTGATATTGGTATTGGGAAATAACCTTAAAGTGACAATTATTTAAAAAGGGAGGGAGTACAAAATATTCAAAGCTACTTAAAGCCATTTATGTATTATTTAGGTTCAGCTAGAATAACCATGTGTAGTGAAATGCTTGTAAGCATTCTAACCTCCCAATTCCGACTTATCACATCCGATTTAACATTTGATATCACTGAATCATCGCCAAAACCTTCAGTACACGTGTCCTCATCGGTTATAGCTCCGCTCAACCAAGTTTTTAGGTCACTGAAGTTGTATTTCTTCGTTTTCATCTCGTTTAGTGTTTTTTGAACACCATCTACGGCAGAGTCTAGAACTTCGGCACATTGACTGACAGCGGCATGTAAATTAGGGTCTAATTTTGTATGGTTGAGTTTGATGGTGTAGTCTTTCACAACCTGAGTTTTGGGAAGGGTATAGGAGATAGATGCAATAGCTAGCTTGATCGGATCATTCCTGACTTTGCTTGCGTAGGGGGAGAGGGCCTTGAAGCAAACATCGGGATATGATGTTGATTGGCAACTTTTCTTGATGAAGTCTTTTCCATCATTTGATGTCAAGGATTGACAATCTACTCCGGGGTTTTGAATGAGGTGGAAGAGTGAAGTTGTAAAGAGGATGGAGAGGAGAAAATGTTTCCATTCCATTTTCATAAATTTGTTGAAGTAATGTAATTCGTTGATATTATTATTTGAATTGTCATATGCTTATATAGGCAAAATGTTGTAGTAATTTTAGCATTGATTAATGTACTTTGAAGATTTGTAACAGTAATAATATATCCCAATTGATTTTTTAAAAATCACAATAGTTCTTCAGTTAGAGAAATTATACAATATGGGAGCATATTCTTACTAAAAATAATAAGTTACTCAAAAATTCTACATTTTTACTCTGACTAAAATGATCTAGTGTGATTTTGTTTCTGTTTTAAACATTTTTTTTGTAAGCGATCAACTCTTATTTCAAACATCTTTTTAAAAAACCTCTGGAATTGTGTCCCTCAATCGAAAAAAGATTGGAGTGGGTGAAAATTTCGGGGTGAACGTCCCAACTAGGTTTATGCGTTCACTTGACTATAAAACCCCCACCCCTCTTTTCATTAGAGAGAGCGCGTCATAAAATGTGAATCACACGAAAAAAATACAAGGTTCATATACAAAGTAAAATCGGATCGATTAAGAGAGGTCGAAAAAGAAATATGCTTATTCATATTCTTTAAAAATAACCAACAATGATGAACATTAGCTACTAGTAAATCTTCGTTCCCTCAGGTCTCTTCAAAGACAAATTTGTTCCTTCCTTTTCAAATGCTCCAATCTATACAAAACCAAACCGCGATTGCAAGCTCTCTCTTTATACCCGGCAAGAAATGAGATCACCAAAGCTCTAGAAAGTCCATTACATGTCTAGGAATAGGGATCGAAACTCCCAGTCAATTGAGAGCTTTACACCAAGTTGTCCAACAATCATGACAAAATAAGAGCATGTGATCAATTGTCTCAGACATTGGGCAAAATGGGCATTTTGAGTCCATTATTGAAGGGCATGCTCATCGAAATAGGAATTCCTGTGTCGGTAATATTCCATGGAGCGAAAGGCAACAAAAGAAACGAACATGAGGGACCATTGGAGTACTCCATAATAGCCCAAAAGAGAAGCTCGATCTCGGCCTATCCATAGCATCATGTAGCCCGTAGCAAAAAGAAGCACTTGTATACATCTTTTTGGGACCAATATTCCATAAAAATCAATCGCAAGATGGGGTGAAAGACAATGTTACTTGCTCCTCGAGAGAAACGTCAGTAATGGAGTATGAGAAAATTGATGGCACATTCTGAAAAATCAGCCGCTGCAGCTCAAGACAAAGATTGCACTCAGATAAAAGCGACCGTCTACGCCATAGAAGTTTGCCGTAATTCCCATTTTCTATTAATTCCTTGCACACCAAGCGGACCGAACATGTTTTCATTCTTCTTAACTCCCAAAGATCCTTAAAAATAACTTCTAGTGGTTGATTTGTTGCCTAAAGGTCAAGCCAAAAAGCTATTGAGATTCCGTCCCCTAGCTGACCTGATAGTTTGATGTGAAAAATAGCTAAAAAATTTTGTTCCGATAGTAGCTTGAATTTTTTTTTCAGTAAAGTTGAGCACGAAAAATGCCGGCTCTATTTATTAAAAAAGCAAAGAAAATAACAAAAACAAAGTGAAAAAAGAAAAAGAATAAGAAAACATCTAGATCCTACTGAATCGAAAAAAGAACCAATAATCTCCTTAAGTAGGAGAATATTTGTCAAGTTTCCTACGGTCACGTTGAACCTGATCTCTAGTTGCAATCGTTAAGCTTTTCTTCTTCTGAAGCGAGAACGGCTTCCAATGAGAGGTGGTAGGAGAATCCACAATCATATTGCATGCCGGCCTGCTTTCAGAAGAGCTAGAGCCCCGTACTCTTGGAGGCCAAAGCAATGATAGAGTCCGTAAAAGCTCTCATAAGCGCATTTTTCTTTCTCTCGACTGTTTTCCAATTATTATCACCTTCCTCAACCATCAGATTTTCCCCATCATTCATCAGGGTCCTCGATCACGAGCGTTGCTCCTCCTCTTCCACCATATCTCCCCAACGCTCATGATTAACGTTGGTGACCGTGGTTAAAATTGAATCAAGAGACAAATCAGCTCATGTTTCTCCGTTATTTCACAACCGGGTTGACGGTGAGGCCGTCCATCCCTTAACAAGATCCACCATGAGATTGATGCCATTCGAGTTAGTAGTAGCATCCCCGAGAGTAAAGTTAACTTCCAGTAGCAATATCCTTCCCATTAAAATGGCCCTCTGAGCTGCCCATGCCAATCTCCTCTACCTAGTCACCATCCTCCTCCGCCGAAATATCATCCTCGTCATTCCCCAAGTTCGCATCGGGGGTAATAATCGATTTTTGTTTATCAAGATCACTCCTAATGTTGGAAAAAATATTAGCAGCTGGTACTTCATTATTTAGTCACTCTTCCAATATGTTTTGCCTTGGTTTACTCCTAGTTAGAAGTTGCAAGTTCGCATCCTTTTGTGCAACCTCAGCTGCTGACTTGGCAGCCGATTTTTTGGGGTTCTCTATCCCTTTTCCAACCTGTTTTGGCAGCCCTTCCACCATTGGTTTTGTGTTACATCTACAATCATAAGGTGTATGGCCAATAGAGGAGCAAAGCTTGCAAAAAGCTGGAAGGTTTTCGAATATCAAATCAATCCAAAGTTTGCTTCCTTCCCGCTCCACACCCACCATATTTAGCATCACTGACAACAAGTCCACATCAACAAGAATTCTAGCAAAGTTCCCAAAGGTACCTTTAATTATATTGTAGCTTTGTCAACGTGGAGGAGAATACCGAGCAACTAGCAATCTTAGCTAATGTTTTGGGGTCCTAATATTCCCACGGCAACCCCTGGAGTCTCACCCACACCTGCGCATTTATGGTGTTCATAGCATACAGATCAAAGTCAGCCGTCCATGGTTGCGGACGAAAAACACCCAGCTTAAGGTTTATACTCCCCTTGCTCTAAACCCTATGCTTCACCTCAAGCGATCCCAACATTAGATGGAAATATCCGCGACCAATCGGGATAAGTTTCCAATCCCCTTTAATCTCCCACAGTTTTGAAAGTTGGGTTTTAATATCATCCACCTTACGTGGCTGACTTCCTTTTGCAAGAATCAGTCGATCGATGAGCAAAAAATCACACATCTGAACCCGTTTGTCATATATTTCCTGAGTTATTTTGCATCGATTTATACCGCCCTTTTTCCGAGACCATAGCCTGAGAAAATACCTGAATATTTGCTGAGTTCTTCCCTATTGCCGCCTGTGCATAGGACTGTTTTGGGGTAGCAGGGTCGGGATCATTGTAAGCAGCCACAAGCGGTTGTTTTCTTGGGTTTCTTGGATTTCTTGGTTCTGATGAAAGCTGTTGATTGAAACATTCAGCAATAAAATCTGCATTGGAGTGACTAAATTCCATCATTGAACAATGGAAAAGATTCACTGGTGGTGGAGCTTATAATTACGATGATCTTAAGTGCACTGCTGTTAAAATTTATAGTAGAAGAAAATCAATCCATTCTTAACTAGAGAAGCGTCAAGAATAGGCTGGAAAGATGGGGCTGGTACCGCGGCTAGGGCTTCATTGGTGAAATTACGTTTAACCAAATTAGCGAAAGCTGCGATCTATCAAACTCAATCAAGTCCCACCAAGATGAGAACCCATGTTGTTTCACACAAAAAAACACCCATAAAGACTTATCTTCTACATTTCGAAGTTGCCAAATCCATTTAAGCAAAAGACTATAATTCATAAGCCCAACGTCCCGAATGGGCAAACCCCCAAGATGTTTCGCCAAGTTTATAATGTCCCAACTAACATTGCAAATGCCATTACTAACATAGTCATCCCATCATAAAAAATTTCTCATAATGCATACAAGTTTCCTATTCACAACTTCCAGTAGTTTAAAAAGAGATAATAAATAAATCGGGAGTGAGGAGAGTACCGATTTAACTAAAATCTCATGGCTTGCATATGAGAGACATTTTCCTTACCACAAAGCTAAACGTTGCTGAAATTTTGCTAACAATGCATCCCAATTTCCGATATTCAATCGCTTGTAACATAGAGGAGTACCAAGATAAGAAATTGAAAACTTCTCCAACATGCAATTGAGCCTTGAAGCAGTCAAATGTAAGGTGGCATATTCCACATTAATACCAAGGAGAGAGCTCTTGTGATAGTTGATCCAGAAATCTGAGATGAGCTCAAAACAATAAAAAATTCTGATAAAAATCAGAATAAGAGACGTATTTGCCGGAAGAAAACATATTGTGTCGTTTGCAAATTGCAGCAATGAGATGTCTAGTAAATCATTTTCAATTTTGAATCCCAAAAGAAGTCCCTCTTGGATACATGTGTCAATTATTTGCTTCAGCCCCTCAACTGCTAGGACAAAAATAAAAGAAGATAGGGGATCACCTTGTTTGACCACCCCCTATGAATACTAATTTGATCAGACAGACTACTATTGAGAAAAATAGAAGTCATCGAGTTGTGGTGGCAAACCCTCAGCCATGAAATCCACTTGTGACAAAGCCTCATCTTCATCAGAAACACATCAATATACGTCCATGAGACGCTGTCAAAGGCCTTGTAGAAGTTTAATTTCAAAATAAAACATGCTCGACGCCGTTTGTGGACTGAGTGAATCACTTCTGATCCTAAAAAGGAACATTCGTGTATACCTCTAACTTTGACCAAAGCAAATTGGTTTCTCAAAATCACTGATGAAGCACCTCTTTTTAGCAAGAGGATAACAACTTCGTAATCACTTTATATACTTCATGAATTAAAGCTATAGGCCTAAAATTCTGAATGGCGCAACTTCTTGGAATTTTCAGGATAAGAACCGTGTACGAAGATTTAATCTAGGCCGGGAGAAATGACGTCTCATACAAATGGCTCAGAACTTTCATGAAATCATCCTTTAAAAAAACCCATGCTCTCTTGTTGAAAAAATAGTTAAAACCATTTGCTTCTGGTGATTTATTCTCATTACAAGAACACATCACATCCCAAACTTCTTTATCAGAAAACGATGCCGTCAATTGTTGATTTTGAATCACCGAAACCCCTAGAATTCAAGCTTGCGTAATGAAAAAGGAATTAACCTTGGAGCTGAAAAGAGTTTAGAATAA
Organism: Euphorbia schlechtendalii; assembly: GCA_949673415.1. NCBI lineage: Eukaryota > Viridiplantae > Streptophyta > Magnoliopsida > Malpighiales > Euphorbiaceae > Euphorbia > Euphorbia schlechtendalii. Next base: position 13,093 of record CATIWQ010524206.1, read on the forward strand.
AACTCAGTAATAGCCAAGGAGATCACCCCCATGTAAAAATAAATCGATCCATTCAATTCGAGAGACGTTATACGATTATTTTGAAAGTGAGCAAAAGTTATCATATGAAAGAAACTTATGTTATTATCCCCAGAAAGAGTCCATTTGACCCTTGATTGTTAATGTTTTTTATGTTCTCCAAGTGTGATCTCCGTTGAGCAAATTTGTTTTTGAATTATAGAATGTCAAGTCTAAGATATGCCTTTCTAACTGATTAATTTGTGCTGTAATTTACCAAAGTTCAACGCATGTCATGGTTGAATTTCCTTTCTTAAAACCCGTAGCCGAAAGGAGAAATCCCAACTACCATGTGAACTACAAATTGTTTCCTACTTGTTACGAATAAATGGAAGAAAATCACTACTATCCCACCAATAGTTTAATGATTGAAATGACCTAGGACCCGAATATATGTTTAAGTGACTTTGATATAAAATTGAAAAGTGGTCTGAGAGAGAAGTACCCGTAGTTCTAATTGACATTTCCAACCAACGATCCATGATTGAACAAGATGCTAATACACTATCAATGCGTGAAGATGACCTTACGTTGTGCCAGGTGTTGTCTCTACCTTTAAGCGAAATGTCAAGTAAATCACATTCACTAATGAGGTCATGAAATCTTGAAAAAGATGGTGAAGTCAAGCCACTAGATCATTCACTTTTGTGAAGTACCTCATTAAAGTCACCACATACAAGAACATTTTTTAGTTGACCAATAAACGAGATCAATTCATGCCACATTAGACTTCGTTGATTCCAAACCGTAGACCCATACAACGCAATAACATGGAAATCCAAAGAGGTCAAGGTGAAATGAATGATGACCCAACGAGGGGAGTGTGCGATTTGAACCCCCGTCAATAGAATCTGATTCCAAGAAATAGTAATGCCTCCCGATAAGCCTTGTGAGCTAATGCACTGAAAATCAAAATCATTATAACCCCATATCCTTCGAAAAGTACTATGTGAGATTGAATCTACTTTGGTCTCAAGTAAAATAAAAAATTTCAATTTAAATTACAGATGCAAGATTGAATAAATTGTTGCTTTATGCTATTTGACAAACCCCAACGACAATTCCAACTTAAAAAGGATAACGGTATTGATAAATAATATAAGCCTTGATAAAAAAACTTACTTGTTAATCTATCCGATTTTGAATCGCCTCCATAACCAATGTCTTTGAACTTTCTTTAAACAATCCCAACTTGAAACCATCTGACCAAGTGAGATGCGCTTCGCTTGGTATTTTCACTTGTGATTGAATTATCAATCGGTTCATATTCGAGATGTCAAGAGTCGATGAACTCGAGATGGATAGTAGTGAATCCGAGATAATAACATTAGAAGATTTGGTGCAAACAACAGCGATATCAGCTACCAGCAAATTCGAGACAACAACTACCAAAGAATCTGAGATAGTAGCAACATCATAATAGTTAGTGCGAATAGCAGTGATACCGCTTATGGCAGACTCGAGTTGCACAAATTTTGCTTGCGCAGTTGGGTTAGCAGCTGTCTCTGGGGCAGAAGTAGAGATTTCAGTTGGAAAATTTCCATTAAGCCTATCCTCAAATTAAGAAATAGAGATTGAGCTTGATGACCTCGAGTCGTATTCAGAATAGTTCTTGCATGCAGTTAGCAGTCTAATGTGGTTTCACGACATTAATTCGCACCTCACCTAAGGTTCAAATAATACGTTGGTAACATGGGAACATTCATCATGCAAGAGATACATCTAAATGGTCTGGTCTTGTGAAATTATGATCAATCAGGACTATCTCCCCATAACAGCAGCCACCTCACGGACACAGCAAAACATGAGAACTTAGTTCACTTGGTTTTTTGAATAGTTTGTGATATCTCTACACAAATCGGCTTTGGACACGGTGCAACTACCTCGACATATGATCGAGCATCTCTTGGTGATTCAATGAATGGACATTTTATGGCTTACTTCTCAGCTACCCTTGGCTGAAACTCTAATACATTGTCTAAGTGAGGGCACTCACGTTTATGAAATTTTGATTTGAAGGCACACAACCTAAAATTCTCGATCATTTTGGAAATCAATCAGAAGAATGCCTCATACATCAGAATCAAACCATCCAAGGATAGAAAACCAAAGCTTTGATTACTCGAGTTCCTTTTACGAGCTACATATGACCACGAATTTGAGGAAGATAATTTTCATGACATCTTTATCGTGAGAGGTTGGAAAATTCAAGAAGTATATGATGTTACCATTCGATAAGGTGTGGCTTCTTTGGGACATATTCTGATGGTTGTAGAGGTGCGTGGTTGATCGGCTAGAGGGTGGCTACTAGAGAACTAGTTTCGGTTGATAAAAGGGTGGAGTTTGGACTCGATTAAGAGGCTGGAAGTGGGCAATATTATTGCCTTGAGGCAACGGGTTAGGCTGGTGGTTGGTCTAAGAGGGGGTATGATTGTAGGTAGAGATGAAACCGGTAAGATCACGGAAACTAGGGTGGGCAAGGTTAGGGAAAGTCATAACAAGATGGATAAAAAAATGATATAACTAGTTTTCCTTTTCGTTTTCTCTTATTTTAGACATATTAGCAACAAAAGTGGATTTTTTTAAATAAGCATTGAACATCGATTAGTGAGTGAGAATGAAGATATCAACTAGGTTGGGTTGACACCTCAATATCTCATCAACAAATTGAGAGTTCGAGTATTATTAATAAGAAATAAAAAAAGGATGAGATGGCACCAATAATAAAAGTCAAGTGAACTGATATTATCACGAAGATAACTACCAATCAATATCAAAAAGTGGGATTGTGTCTCACCAACTAAAGTCTAAGCTCATACGAATATTATAGGCATTGCTGATGATGATTTTCATTAGAAGTCTTTGACGTTTTAATTTTTAAGGTTTTTAGAAGAATCTATTTTGATCCGTTTTGTGATTTCATTGATTTTCGATTGATTATTCTTGCATACTCAAGCCCTTCAGATAAACTAAAATAACTATATTCTGATAAGGGAAAATGAGAAAAGAGCGGCTCTACTAGGGTTTTGAAAAACCCTCCACTAGGAATCGTTCGCGACGTCCTGCTTGTATCTGCTCTTGCCAGCGGACCCTCTTCTTCCTTGGAATCTCTTCTCTCTTTCGTGAACTCTTTACCTGGGATTTTTTCATGGCTCCGCTTAGCTTTTGAGTAAACCCTCTTATCTAAAAACTGCTTCCTGGTGTTTCCCAGGATCTTCTACTTACTTCCATGAATTCTTCTTACCATCTAGGTCGCGACTACTGCCTACCATCAGATTCATGACTGCTGCCTGCCATCTGTTACATGTCTGCTGCTTCAAAGGCTTTGCCCTTGGCACAGCCTACTTCTTATTCAAGAAGCAGTTTCTTGGGTTGTTTGTTTTAGATTTAGCTTTCTCTTTTTTACTTTAGGAAACTATGGAAAATTACTCTTCGGTTGACTTTGTGGCTTGCCTCTTCCAAGAACAGGTTTGCAAGCTTGTTCGAAGCTTGATAACTCTGCCCCAGCTGCTTCAGCTCCATGGAAGACTTCATATGCAAAGGTAACCCTTAGCTTGGTTCCTTTTATTCCTAAAGCTACTTCAGGTGTGATCAATGATAAGGGAGGTTACAAGTCGGTTCGTATCACGCAGTCATTGTATGATAAAGGGGTGAAGCTTTGTGAGAACTCACTTATTGGGAGGGTTGTTGTTGGTAAAGGGGTTGCTCCATAAAAGATTGACAATTTGAAAGCTCAGCTAAATAAGATTTGGGGTCTCAAAACTCTGTGGAAGCTTATCTCCATCAGTAGGGGGTATTATCATCTATTACTCCCTACGACTGAGATGAAGCAATTGGTTTAAAGCAAGTGCAGCCTCAATCTTAAGCTTGGAATCTTACATGTCCAAGCATGGATCCCAAACTTCAATCCTAATGCTCAAAATAATACCAATGCGCAAGTTTGGGTGAGGCTTCTTGGCCTACCCTAGGAATATTGGGATTCACAAATCCTTGTGGAAATAACTAGTTATTTTGGCATTCAACTTAGAGTTGATAAGGCAACTTTGGAAGGATCACTTGGTTAGGGTTCTGGTTGATGTTGATTTATCTACCAATTTGCCTTGTACAGTTGGTGTGAAAGGGATGGTGCTGAAATTTCGATCGAGTTACAATTCTAGAACTTGCCTTCTTTTTGTTGCATGTGTAACTCTGTTGGTCACATGGCTCATGAATGTAGGAGGATTCAAAACAAAAAAGCTGACACACAAGCTAAGAAGAATGTTCATAAGCCTGCATCCAATGTGCATCCATCCAAGCCTGTACAAAATCTTACCCTTCTTATGAGGAGTAAACAGCGTCATAAGTGCTTGGAGGATAGATTGAAGGGGGTTGTCCCAGCAGCGGCCCTATTTCGCAACATTAAGAGTAGTTTATGAAAAGAGGCTACTAAATCTCTATTGGTTGATATGGATAGGTCATCTAGTAGAGATGGGGATATCAACATCAAGACTGATCTAGTTAAGGTTAATTCTGATTTGGAGCTGATTTCTAATCGGTATGGGAAGGAGGTTGTTTCAATGCATGATCCAAAGATCTAGTGGTTGATCTGATAAGATTTAGCTTCAGTTTAGTTTCCAAAGCTATCGTTCCTCATGAGCATTGGAGTGATATGGTGGAGGAGGAAGAGCAATCGTGGGAGATGGTTGGACGAAGAGGATATAGGAGTAAAAGGTTGAACAGCTGTGCATCGTTGGACTCTTCAACATCTAGTGGACACAATCAATTGCGAAACTCACGATCACCTACACCAAGGTATTCCAAATGATAATTCTTTATTCGAATTATCATGGCCTCCATAATAAAAATATGAGGTCTTATGCTCGTAACCTTGTTCGTGAACATAGACCTTTATTTTTATGCTTGGTTGAGCTTATGGTTGCATGTGTGTGAGCACGTGATTTTGTACCAGCTCGCGCGTTCAATGATGACGGCTTTTCGGGAAATTTATCCTCGAATCACACGATTTTCGACCATCCGACGATCTCCAAATGGGAATCCTCCTCAGACGTTTTAAATTATTTAACTAAAAAAAAAATCCCGCTAGGAGGCAGCCTTGTGCGAGGCAGCCTTGCGAATGGCAGCCTCGCGCAAAGCTACGTGAGGCAGCCCGCACTCCCCGCGAGGGTACCTAGCGACCCTCGCAGGGATTCCCGCGAGGGTACCTCGCGGCCCTCACGAGGGAGCCTCGCGGGGATTCCCCCGTGAGGGTCCCTCGCGGCCCTCGCGAGGGAGCCTCGCGGGGACTGCCCACGAGGGTCCCTCGTGGGAGACCCCGCGAGGCCTCGCGAGGGAGTCTCGCACGCGAGGCTCCTTATTTTGGATTTTTCGGGACTTTTTTATCTATAAATAGTTGGGTCTTTTTCAGTACAGAGGAGGGGAAAATTCAGAGAGAAAAATCATCTCTTTCAGAAAAAAAAATCAAAAGGATATTTCTTACTTTCTTCTGACTTTTTATCGGATAAAAAACACGTTTTGAATCCCAAATTTCTTCATCTTTCTTCATCTTTTCTTCTTAAATCCTCAGATATTCTTGGGTCTAAAATCAATTTAGAACCCGAGTCTGATTATCTTTTGGATAAATAAACATTTTATTTTCCAATAAAA
>CATIWQ010524256.1:0-17117 GCA_949673415.1 Euphorbia schlechtendalii
TCATTTTACTCCCAAGATTTACCTAGTATCTGCATTTGCATAAAAAACAACTACATACCACGTGAAATCTTTTATATGAAGTATAAAAATGACTAAAACTATAGTGTTTATTGTATAAAATTTATATAATAATAAGTGTAATTTTAGCTCATATTTCGTTCATTATCTGATTACTAAGCTTGATAAAAGATTCATATGTTTTGTCTTTTCCGCTCAACAAGACTACCCAAGTAAATCTTGTGAAGTCATCAACAATTACCAATTAAAATCTCTTACTACCCATGCTCATAGGCTGAACTGGGCTGAAAAAATCTGGGTGGAGGAGCTCCAACGGTCACTTAGTTACTACATAATTAATTGACTTAAAAGATTTCTTAACTTGCTTACCTAGTTGGTAAGCTGAGCATAGTGTATCCTTTTTAAAGCTAATACTAAGTAAACAACCAACTAATTAATTTTTGGCCAGTTTGGTTAAAATGTTCATATTTATATGACTAAACCTCAGTGCTAAAGCCTTGAATTATCCTCCTTAGATACAAGCCACACATTAGTGGAGCCTGGGGACAAATCAATCATATATACATTATTGATTCTAGAAGAAAAGAGAATAGTAGAATCAGTCTTACAGAGAATAACTAAATAGCTTGCTTAGTCAAATGTAACCTTTCTGCCTTTATCACAAAGCCGGGATACACTAAACAAGTTGAAATTTTAGACCTTTAACTAGAGAAAACTCATCGATTGAAGGAGAAACACCTACAATGCCACAGCCTACAATCTTTCCTTTTTAGTTATCTCTAAAACTGTTGCTTCCATTTCTTTTGCACTCTAATGAGATGAACTAGCTTTCTTCTCCCATCATACGCCTTGAGCATCCACTATCCAAATACCACATTTGAGATTCATCAATTGATCTAAGGTTCACCTACAAAATAGTTACATTTTCTTAGGTACCCACCATGCTTTCTAGTTGGGTCCTCCTTTGTTAGCAATGATTAAGTTATTCCAGTCGTACTCATCATAATAACCATTTTTATGCCTACACATTACTATGGCATGTCTAGCTTTCCCACAAAAACCACACACCATTTTTGTTTTGGGCTGGCTCACTTTCTTTATTTTAGAGGAATTGTTCCTCTTAGAATTGTGAGTTTAATTACTCTGAGGTTAACTGTTGGCTGGAGGAGGATCTTGTTTCTTCTTTAAAGTTGTTACCTTAGCAGCTAATTCATATAAGTTCTTAGTGAGCTTATTGGTTAAACAATCTTGATGCTCAACTTTTTCTTAAAGAAAGCGGATATCAAGAGATAAGGAAGTGACAGTGTCTTCCAAATCTTCACTTTTCCTCACTAGCTCTTTGATGTTTTTTATCAACATGTTAGATAGTTTCATAAAATCAAAGAGAGCTTGGACAAATTCTTCAATAGACAAGGGAATTTCAGGATATACCTCTACTGAGGAGGCTTTCCCTTGATGTGCTCAGCTTCAGAGTCAGGAACGATTTGATCTCTACCAGATGTAGAAGTTGAGTCTTCACCCCTTTAATTATCAATGGCCATAAGATAGAGGTTAGCAGAATATATATCTTCCTCATCAAATGACGAGGATTCTTTTGAGCCATTCCATGTGGCAGCAAGTGCCTCATTCTTCTTATTGAGCCACTTCTTAAATCTGTCTTTTTTTACCTTTGGACAGCTAGATTGAATATGGCCTTTTTCTCTATGGCTAAAGCACTTTGATGTCTTTATTGTGCTCCTTTCTAGGTCCTTCCTCAACTCCACGCTAGTGCTAAGTTGACTTGTTTTTAGGGGGAAGCTTCTTCTTGTTAAACTTCCCATCCTTCTTCATGAAGCATTTGAAAAGCATGGTCAGAATGGCCATTTGCTCATCAGAGTCACAAATGGTGGACTCATCAGATGAATCATCTTTCAGGATAATAGCTTTACCCTCTCTTTCCTTGCCTCGACTCCTTTTGGAGTCATGAAAATACTTCCTCAGAGACATCTAATGAGTAAGTAAGGGGCCTATCAGCTCATCAAAGATGTAGGTCTTTAGATCATGAGCCTCCTTAATAGTGCTTTTCTTGGAGTCTCACTCTAAGGTAAGAGTGCGTAGAATCTTCTTCACAAGCTCCTCCTTGGTGAACTCCTTTCCCAATCTTTTCAATTCATTAACGATGTTAATGAACCTGATATTCATACTTTGAATACCCTCGCTAGCGGCCATTGAGAACATCTCATGCTCCCTTAGCATGAAATTGATATTCGACTCCTTGACCTTATCCATACCCTCGTAGGTAATCTCTAGCTTTTTCCAAATTTCCTATGATATCTCGCATCCTGATATCTTGTTAAACTTAATAAGATCTAGCGCATAGTGTAAGTAGTTAATCGATGCAGCATTCTCCTTAAGAAGCCTCATATAAGCATCGTCGTAGTCCTCTAGGTCTACTAGAACATGAATTTTGTTCCTCACAATAGCGTGAACTCTAGGGCTAAGCTCGATTACGAGCCAAGCTTACATGCTTTGTGGTTGGATGAAGTTTTTTATGTGATTTTTCTAGAATGTGTAATGATTACCATCAAAAAGAGGTGGCCAGGTGTGAGCGGATGACATGGAGGGATGGGCTGAGAGCGCGCGGAGATGAGAGGAGCGGTCCACCGGGGTGTTTGAAAAAAGAAGAAAGCGCCGGGTCGGGGGCCCAGGAAAAAGGTTGAAAGAGAAAAAGGTGAAAAATGTTTATGATCACTTCAAACCCGAATCCACCGTCTCTTAGTGTGGAGTCGCCACCTGGATTAGCTCTTTCTAGGAATTAGAGTCCTGTGAGGCTTAACGTCCAGAGGATGGCCCACTAAGACATAGAGATTTGGGTCTGGGATAAGTTGCTTATTTCTCATTTGATCACATTAAATTACATCTACAGAAAACCGTTTTCTTTTAATTACGCATATTCGCACTTAGGTCTTTTTTGGAGTTTAGATGCATGGTTCACGTATTGCAAAATAATAAATCATTCACAGAACAAAAAAAACCATCCACAAAATAGTAAGTAAATGTGGAAAGTAAAAGCGAAAAATGAAATCACAAGGCTTCAAAAATCGGGGGATGCAACCGCCCGCTAACCTATTAATTACATTTCCCAAAAATTGAAATTACGATACTCGAAGGAAAATTAAAGTCCTAAACATACATCTAATCCTAATCTACCTGCATCCATAAGGGTTAGCACAGGGGATAGCACATATGTCCGATTTTGAATTTAGCGAGGCCCCGTGTGGCCTTAAAAAAATCATGATATTGTGTTTGTTATTTAAATAAAACCATTCATTTTATTAGCATATTAGTTGCTCATTTTAATTAATGAAATTGCTCACATGGTAAAAGTGAGGTCTGTTATCCGAGAATATATTTTATTCCCTTCGTGGGGGTGTTCTAACTTACATCTCCTTTTAATAAAGAAAAAGATGAAGAAGAATTACAATGGTTAAAATAAAATAAAAGAAGCAAAAGTCCTAGGTTCATAGATGAAATCAGAAGAAGAAATTAAACACTAAAAGCACGGGAATTGTAGTTCTAGGAACTCAGAGGCTTACCCTTACTGAACGAATCCACTTCAAAGAAATCCGATCGGTCTTTCAGAAATTCTCCTCGTCTTTTTGTTTAGGTAAAAATGTTTTGTAGAAAGTTCAAAAATTGTTCGTTTTATTCTTGGAATTGGAAGTCGTTCTAAAAGCTATATTTTTGTCTGATAATTTCGGGATCTTGATTACTGAGAATGCCCCGACTATTTATAGGAAAATCCTGTAAAATCCAAAAAATGTAAGTTATTCGGGCAAGGGGCCTCACTGGAGAAAAGCCTGGCGAGGCTCCTCGCCGTGTCCTTGGCGAGGCTTGCCTCTCCAAGTTTGGCGATGCTCCGGCCTAGGATGTAGTCTCCCTGGGTTTCCATTTTCGAACTTTTCTTGTATTTTCATAGTTTTTTAATTAATTTATTTTTTTATTTTATTATTTTTATATTTTTTTGTATTTTTTATTTACTTAATTAATTTTCTAATTAAATAATTTTATCTAGAACATCTTTCTGAATTAGAGATGAGGAGGATTCCGATTCGGATACGTTACTATATTCAAAAATTGTGTGGTTCAAGGATAAAATCCTGAAAAAGCCATAATCATCGAACGCGCGACCTGGTATAAAAATACCGTGCTCACACCTGCCCCTCGTGTGGTAATTGCTGGTTGTATAACCAATGTTATCACATGAAAAGAGCAGAGGGATAGAGAGAATACCTGACTGGTGTGGTTGGTGATTTCCTGTTCTCAATTGATAAAATAGGCCTTCCTTTCTGGCGTTGTATCTTCATAAGGTTGTCCATTTCTTTCTTTGGAATCCCTTGGTGCTTGATGCCCCTTTTGTGTGGGTCGACCGTTTCTTTCTACAGCATCCCATTAGTGGTAACCCGTTTCATTCTTCGGTTGAGGTCATTGTGTGCCCCTTGGAATAATTGGAGATTGATGCCTAAATGCGATCTTTCCTTAGTAGGATTGCGGCTTGTTCTCTGTGTCAAATCAAGAAGATAATGTCAATCAATATTTCATGATGAATGTTTTAATTGTTTGATTGAGTTTATGCGGAGCAAAAAAATTTTTCCCTTCAATCAAAAATTAAAACATTTATAAATGAGTTTGAGGAATAATGGGGTATCCCGTGAATCATTCCGTAGCATTAGGAGGCTAATGCTGTCGAAGGTTGCTAACAAGGCACTCCGTCTTACATCTCACCTCGTTCCTCAGCCTACCGATGATCTCGGCATATTTTTCATTGATATTGACACCGCATATGTTTTGGCTACGAGCAACACTATGTTGGGGTTTAACATTACTTCCCCTGTAGAGACATTGGATCTTGATTTTCTAGCCCAATCTCATCTTTCCCGGACCGAGGTATTTCCAATAACATTTTTATTTTCCATTTTTAGTGAAATTTGTCTGATCCTTGAATCATGTCTCAGAATTTTATCGTAAAAAAATAAAAAAAGATAAATTCGGGTCCGCCAGAAATTTTTCTGGCGGACACAAGGAAATTCTGTGAGGGTCTGACCCTTGCCAAACATATTGGCGAGGGTCCTAAGGGACCCTCGCGCGGCCTCCTGGCGAGGGTCCTAAGGGACCCTCGCGAGGCCTGCTGGCAAGGGTCCCTCAGGACCCCCGCCAGGCCTCTTGGATAGGCAACGGGAGCTCGCCGGATTTTTCCGGTGGCGCCTCTCCTGGTTCTTTTCGTAAAAGAAAAAAATATAATTTTATCATATAAATATATATATATTTTTTATTTTGTTTTTTTATGGAAAAGAGACTGGAAAATAATTAAAATTCGGAGTCCAAACGTTTTTCGAATCTGAAAAAAAAACTTTGAAGAAAATATTTGTCCAAACGATAATAGGACTCGGGTTTTAAATTAGTTTTAAACCCGAGAATATCAGAGGACCTCTTTGAGAAACGTGAGAAGTTGAAAGATTAAAAAACAATAATAAAGTATTTAAAGAAAATATTTTTTGCTTTTACGTTTAATTAATTTGTTTTGCAGTCCCCCACGCTACGTCCTACTGGTGGGTATTCTACCATCCAAGCGTGGTATCGTCACGCTTCTTATCACCCCTAGCTAGTTCAAGCTATCGAGGCCACCAGCTTTGATCCCTTGGCCTGATCCTTACGGCCTACCTTATTACCGTATGCTACATCGGTCGTGCTTGCTCAGAGGTGGTGCAACATTTCACACACCTTCCACCTTCTGATCGGGGAGGTTACCATTACTCCCTCTGATGTTGTAGCGATCACTGGTCTACATTGGGCTGGTACCGTGATCCATTTCGACACCTTTTTGGAGCGGTTCTTCAAGGCTCCAACTGCTTGTAATCGCGTTAGAGACCTGCTCGACGTTGACCCCAGAGGTCGGGCGTTGCATTATAGCATGTTGTTTGACTATTGGATGGGTCAATAGTCTGTTTTCGAGGTCGAGATTCCTCTATACATTCGGTCATTTTTTGTCACCCTGTTGAGTGTGACATTTTTCCCGGTCTCGAACAGCGACATCAACTATGGGCTGATTGAGCCGCTAGCAGATTTGGACAGGGTTAGTGGCCTTAATTGGCTACAGGCAATCTTGGCGCAGACTTATTTTACCCTTGACTTAGTCATTCGGGGTCATTTACGTTCTCTACGTTGCTGCCCCATGGTTCTTCAGGTATTATTTACTTTGTGATTTTTGTACATCGGTTATTGAGTGATTAACCTTAACTATTCCCTTTATTTCGTAGGCATGGGCTTTCTATCATCAGTTCCTCCTCGTCCCATAGTTTTTTGACGCTCCGGAGGGAGCTTCGTGTATGGCGTGGATTTGCTCATCATTTATGGGAGATTTTTTAGATTCTGCTAGTTACTATCTACATCTTTGTGCATTGAGCCTTGAGCAGGTGATGGACCTTATTTCTATGGACATGATCACCTTTTCATCTTTAGATTTATTCTGACTTTAATGTTCTTCCTTTTTAGGTGGAGCGTAACCTGTGGAGGGGTCTCCCAAGCTATCACATAGCGAAGGAGATTCGGTGAGACGTGGATCGCAACCGCTTCATCCTCGAGGGGCCTAGGACCCGTGAGTGGTACCTGGGAGAACGTATTCAATTCTGGCGCACTTGGTGGTCACTGATCTCGATGAGTGGGAGGTGCTCTTTGAGGATCACGTGTGAGGCTCTCCGGGCTGCATGGTGAATATGAAGCCTTCATTAGGGAGAGACTGCTTCTGCTTCACCCGCCGACCCAGGCCGAGGCGGAGCGTCCCCCAGCTCGTGTTAGGGGTCCGAGAGTTGAAGGTGGTTCTGGTGCAGGCGCTAGCGGCATTGGTGTGGGATGCCGGGTATGAAATGTGTTAATTATTTTACCCATGTTGATCCTATTTCTGACTATTTGTCTGTCTTTGTAGGAATTTACCCAAAAGAGGGTTCGCGTGCCTGACTTGAATGCCGCGACCAGGGAGGCGAGTACATCTACAGGTGTCATAGAGGGGAGGTTTGCGGTTCGCCTTGATTCTTCATTCTACTTGATGGGTTCCATGGGAACCTCATGATAGGTGCCTCTTCCCCTGAGCTCCCATACGTTGGCCTATGACCCGTCCGATATTACTTATGTGAGTTTTAGATTACCAGCGATCTTTGGGGGTGTCTTGTCATTCATTTACTCACTCTTTTCCTTTTGCAGGTCATACGTGAGGAGATGGATCAAGTAGCTAGACATTCCTTTGCATTGAGGGACTTGATGATTTCACAAGATGGGATTACCCATGTATGTTGTATTTCTTGACCTGTCATATCCGATGCATGAAATGTTATTTTTTACGTACATGGATGTGATTTTCATGACATGTTTTATGACTGTAGGATATGGCGGCGAGGAGCGTGGAATTCGAGCGACACTACCAAGAGCTCGATGGTCGCTTTCAGTCACTGGAGATCAGCCATCAGGTTCTAGATGCTCGCTACCATGGCCTTGAGGTTAGTCACCAGGAGCTGGGAGTTCATTACCAGAGTTTGGAAGCTAGTCACCAGAGTTTGCAAGCTTAGTATCAGGAGTTGCTACAGTAAAATGCTACAGCAGAGCAAGCTCGAGCTGAAGTGCGGGCTTCCTCCTCGGGTCCTCACTAGCCTCTTACATTTGATATAGATTCCCTACTTGATGACTTAGATGCTAGGTGACTCTTCACTCCAGAATGGGATACCGGTTTTCTTCAAACTCCCCAGCCTCCTCCTATGTCCGGTTCAGCGGATGGTGCTCCCAGAAGATTGGGTGTTGAAGACCTTGAGATATCCACCATGTTGCCCCTAGATCCAGTGGGCGGTGATAACGCTTAGGCGGCGCATGCTTAGGAGTTCCCTTTTAGCTTTAGTTTTAGATTCCTCTTTTCGAACTGGACTTTTTAGATAGCTCTGCTTTGTAGAATCTTAAAAAGACTTCTGATTTATGAAAGAAAAGGGGATTTTAGAATTTCGTAGTGCCGGGTCCTCACATGTGGTGTTTTATTTTATGAATATGCTTGCTTGTTTGTGAATGTTTTTCATATATGTATGAATGAATGTTAATGCTAATGTATGTGGTTAATGTGTGTAGGCAACACCGGTCTTGGGGGATTTTCTTTAGCTCTTTTCCTCTATGATGTCGACCCATAACGAGCACCTTAGGGTCTTTCTCCGCACTGTTCGAGAACTCGATTGGCAGAGGATTGAGAGTTTTGGTTTGCGAGGTCTTCAGTACCTTGCTTCCAAGCTTGTGAATATGGCCTTCATTCGTGCTGCTCTGAAGTTTTGGGATCCCGCCACCCATGTTTTCCACTTTGCAGAATTTGATCTTTGTCCCTTGATCGAGTAGTTTCATGCTGTTCTGGGGCTCCCTTTTCTGAAGGAGTCGACGCCAATATCCCCCACGAGACTATCCTTCGCCTTTCCTTCTTTCCAGTTTGGAGGAGAGGATAAATTGAAGGGTTTATGAAACCTGGAGTCCAGCGGGCACTTTTTATCAGCTCCCCCTGATGTTGGTGGCTTCCAGGTTGAAGTTGTCCTTAGCTGGTGTGAGAATACACCCAGCAATCATCTAGCTTGGCCTTCAATGGTGACTCTACTTCTGCTAGCGGAATTTTTTTGTGGGGTTGGAGCGATTGCGCCTTTCCACTTACTGTCAGTCATTGACCCACTCTCTATAGGCCTTTCTCCTGCAGCTTTAACCTTGGCTAAGAGTTTGGTCCACTTAGACGCTGCTTCGGTGAATCAGGATTTAGTAGGAGACCATTTTGCTTTACTAGAGGTAATTCTCTTTCCTCATCTCTTTCTTTCATGATTTTTGTTATTTTTTTAAATGAATGGGTTAACGTAGGTATGGCTGTTGGAGAAGCTTCGCTTGAATACTGATCCATGCTTAGGGAAGGCTTGATACCTCCCTTCGCATTATGGTCCTAGAGGCATCACCAAGAAGGACCATCATTCGTTGAGCGAAGGCGCTTGGGTCGAGATTCTGGGCTCCTACCGATCTTCTGAGGTTCGTTAGTTTAGCCCTTGGTTGGAGATTCCGTTCATGGTTACCGACGTCCATGATTCTAGTGTTTTGCTGATGGGGCTGTTTGGCGTTACTTCTTATTCCCCTTCTCGTCTATGCAGGCAATGTGGGCGTCAGCAATGAGTTCCTTGGTCTCTATGCTCGACCCATTTCCACGACTTCGGTCCTGACACTCCTAATGCTATGCAGAGGCTCTAGGCGCACTCTCGGGTCATTATACTAGATTACACTGCCCTGGAGACCACCGACACTGATGAATTCTACCATAGATGGCTTTGTGAGATCAAGGTTCTCCCCAATGCTGATCAGCACTTTATGGTGTCTCGTGAGTGGGAGAGGGATGAAGATGATTTGGACCCCCTTCCCCATACTTCAAGGAAGCGCGCGCGGTGGAATGATTGGTACCCTTAGATCTTATTTATTTTCGTCATTTGTTTTCTGACTTGTGTTTTTGACTTATTCTTGGATTATGAAATTTTATCGAATTTTATTTACTTGCGATATTTTGTATGCACACTATTCATATAAACATAAACATAAATCTTTGCAAACATAATACATTTCATTGAATGACTTTAAAAGGGTACAAGTTTTCCAATGATTTGAGTCCTGCCGCCAGTTAACCTAGAGTAGGTTTTCTAACTCGCGGTCCCCCTATTCCTCACCTTGTCCTAATTTTTGCCTGAGTCGCCCTTCATGGGTTTTCAACTCAGTAGACATTTCTGGTTTTTATACAAGAATGGTCGTAATTGTTGCCCAGGTAGCCAAGTGCCATCTGGCGGACTGGTTTTTCTCTCTTTTTTGGTGTATAGCTTTTGTAAATTTATTTCTTTTGCTTTTACACGTGGTAGCGCCGGAGCTTATCTTGATAGATTGGATTGACGAACTCGTTTCCATCCATGTCCATGATCTTGGCAGCTCCTTTGCTCAAGCTTTTCTTAATGACATAAGGGCCTTCCCAGTTTAGGCGAAACTTTCCCCGTTGGTCCACATTTGAGGGTTTCATTTTTTTAGAACCAAGTCTCCTACTTTTAATGGTTGACTTCTGGCCCTAACTCGACTGTTGTATGCCTTAACCATGCGTTGTTGGTACATCTGCAAATGATCCAGTGCCTTTAGCCACCGTTCGTTAATCATGTTCAACTGTTCAAATCTGGCCTTTACCCATTCTGACTCTTCTAATCTCACCTCCAATGTTACTCGAAGCGATTTCACTTCCATTTCCACCAGTAAAACTACTTCCATCCCATACACTAATGAGAAAGGGGTTTGATTGGTTGGAGTTTTGACGCTCTTCCTGTATCACCATACTACGAATGGCAACTTATCAGCCCAATCCCTGTAAGTAACGACCATCTTGCTCAGGATTTTCTTAATCGCCTTACTGCTGCTTCTACTATCCCATTAGCCTGTGGCCTGTACGGTGATGACCGGTGGTGCTCGATACCATATTTCCTCATAAGGTCTAATGTGGCTCCTTGGAAGCGAACTCCATTATCTGATGCAATGTGATGTGGGATGCCATATCTGGCGAATATATGCTTTTCAATGAACTTGGTCATCTTCTTAGCGTTGATGTTGGTGTAGGATTCAGCTTCCACCCATTTTGAAAAGTAGTCGACTGCTACTATAATGAATCGATGTCCATTAGTCGAGTTTCATTGAATCTTACCAATAGTGTTGATGCCTTATACTGAGAATGGCCAAGGAGTAGATAACCTATGGAGCTCGGATGGGGGTAGATGGCTAATGTCACCGTATACCTGGCATTCATGGCACTTTTGTACTTCTGATACTTAGTCTGTGACCATTGTTGTCCAATAATATCCCTGACACTGTATTTTCTTAGCCAGTGCTATCCCATTCATGTGTGGACCGCAGTCTCCCGCGTGCATTTGTCTCATTACCATCAGTGCCTCCTGTTCTGTAAGACATCTCAATAGCATTCCTTGTGATGTTCTCTTGAACAAGTCCTTGTCTACGAGATGGAACTGATTCGCTAATCATTGTAATGAGTTTCTTTCAGAGTCTGTTGCACCTTCTGGGTATTCCCCGGTCTGTAAAAATTTGATGATGTCGAAGGACCAAATCCTGATAGCTTATTGATCCTCCGTTTCCACTAGGCGACAGTAGAAGGGTTCTTTGGATGTTTACAGTACAACAGGCTTAATTGGCTGAGTTCTAGGGCCTTCCCACATTGATGCTAGTGTAGCGAGTGCATCTGCCATTTGGTTTTCATCCCTGGGCACGTGTTTGAATATGCATTTGGAAAATTTGTGTGAGATTTTCCATACTGCTTCCACGTAAGGACGGAGTGATTCTTCTCTTATTTCCCAATCGCCAGTGACTTGTTTAATCACCATAGCTAAGTCTCCAACCACCGATACTTCTTTTCCCCGTGCCTTTCGAAGTGCTTCCAACCTAAATAGGCAAGCTTCATATTCTGCCCCGTTGTTTGTTAATGGGAATTCCAATTGTTTAGAAAGGGGTATAACTTCATTTTGTGGTGTTATTAATACAACACCTAGGCTGGCTCCGTTCCTGTTCATTGCATCGTCGAAGAACATTTTCCACTCTGTGCCTGCATCTTCTATCAACGCTAGTTGCTCATTTGGAAACTCTAGATTTTCAACGTAATCAGAGTCCAAGGTATTTGCCAAAAATTCAGCTACTGCTCATCCCTTAATGACTTTTTTTTGTCACATATTCGATGTTGAATTCAGATAATAGCAATAACTATTGTGAGAGTTTTCCAACCAGTGTTGGTGATTGGCACAAGTACTTCATCAGGTCTATCTTCACGACGGCTTTTATCCGGTAAGATTAGAAGTAATGACATAGCTTCTTTGTTAAACAAACCATCATTGTGCAGATTTTCTCCACCAAGGTGTAGCGTGACTCATACTCGAGTAATTTCTTACTCAACTAGTACACTGCATGTTCGCTTTTATCTTCGTGTTCTTGCACCAGCATGGCTTCAACCGATGACTCCTCTATTGCTAGGTATAGGATCAGGGGCTTTCTAGGTTCTGGTGGGTGGAGGACGGGTGGGCTTAACAGGTATTGTTTGATTTTGTCAAATGCTATCTGACACTAGTCATTCCAAACTACTGGTTGGTCCTTTTGAAGTAGTTTGAAGATTGGTTCACAGATGGTAGTGAGTCTGGTGATGAATCTGCTTACATACTGTAGAGACCCTAGGAAAGATCGGACTTCTTTCTCTATTTCTGGCATGGGCATTTCCCTAATGGCTTTGCTTTTATCAAGATCCATCTCAATTCCTTTTTGGCTGACTATATAGCCCAGGAGTTTCCCTGATGTAACCCCAAATATACACTTTTTGGGGTTCAAGCAGAGATTGTATTTCTCGATTCTGGTGAGAAACTTGTCTAGGATAGCTGGATATTCCTCCCTGGTGTTGGACTTCACAAGCATGTCATCCACATAAACTTCCACCTCCTTGTGGATCATATCATGCAAGAGGGTTGTAACTGCTCGCTGATATGTTGCGCCAGTGTTTTTCAAACCAAACGGCATTACCTTGTAGCAGTATACGCCCCATTCAGTGATGAATGCTATCTTGATCTTATCGGTTATTACCATTAGTATCTGGTTATAGCCTGAGAAGCCATCCATGAAGGAATACATAGCTACCCTTGTTACGCTGTCGACCAGTACATCAATGTGGGGTAAGGGGAAACCATCTTTTGGGGAGGCCTTATTTAGATCCTTGAAATCCACGCAAACTCTAACCTTGCCATCCTTCTTTTCTACTGGGAAAATGTTGGCTAGCCACGTCGGGTATTCAACCACTTCTAGGAATTTAGCTTTAATCTGCTTTACTAGTTCAGCCTTGACCTTTTCTGCCCATTCTGGCCTTAAGCGATGCAATTTTTGTTTTACTGACTTGATTTGAGGGTCAGTTGGGATGTGATGTTCCGCGATCTGTCTGTCGACTCTAGGCATGTCCTCATATAACCAAGAAAACGCTACTATATGCAGTTTAAGTACATTTTTTATCTCTCTTTTTTCTTCAGGATTCAAATCATTGGAAATTATCACCATTTTTTGTGA
Organism: Euphorbia schlechtendalii; assembly: GCA_949673415.1. NCBI lineage: Eukaryota > Viridiplantae > Streptophyta > Magnoliopsida > Malpighiales > Euphorbiaceae > Euphorbia > Euphorbia schlechtendalii. The sequence continues at coordinate 13,174 of CATIWQ010524256.1, forward strand.
CTCATTTGTACCCAAGGTAATTTCGTTTAATGATGTATCATGAATGTTAAAGACATTATGTGTATGATCATATGAATGCATGGTGCCGTCAGGTAGAATATCAAACAAGTAAGCAAAATTATCATACTTCATTGAATTGGCCTCTTAGGCAAAACTATCAAAAACATCAGAAATGTTCATTATTACATCATCTATTTCCTCCTCCATAGGCGGAGGGGCTTCAGTTGTTGTAGCAGCAGCGTCAGTGGCAGGTTCTACTTCCTCTGCAGAGAATACTTCTGCCAGTGGATCTCCTCTTCCGCTTTCATCAGTTACTATGTTTACTTCCAGATTGGAACTAGATAACATGGCGAGAATAGGTGGGTATCCGTGTCTCCACCACATGGACATTATGGTGCCTAGAAGATAGCTCTCTATCTAGGTGATATGCATGGTATGATAGTTCATCAAAATCTGGCACATGCCTCCTCTCTAAATGGTAGAGGTACCATTCTTGTGCTCCCCCTATTATCAGCCATACCATAGAAGGCTTAGATGGTCTTGGAGCCAGTACCAGATATATAAGCATCCACCACCGTATGTAGCTGGTGAGCGATTCTCCTTGCCTTTGCCTGCACATGAGCAGATCTTGCATGGCCTTTCCTGGGGTTTCAAGAAAGCAAAATCAGTATGTAAATCTGCAGTTATATACCTCCAGTTAGCCTTAACCTCCTCTGACTGCATATAATACCATTGGCTTGCTACTCCTGCTAGCAAGCATGGGAACAATGTAGCTATCATACTTTGTGAAAGACCCTGTGCTCGATACAGAGCGTAAAACTTAGATAGATGAGTAGAGGGTGCCTCATCTCCATTAAATATTGTCATTCCGGCCAAGCTAAAACTGGCCCTTGGGACTTCCTCTCGTTCTCTCCTTCCCTGACTGCTTGACTTAGACTCAAGTATTTCCATCACATTATTTGGATTCATTCCTGACTCGATTTCCATTACGTACTATTCACCCTTGATTGCCGATGCTTCCACTGAAAGGTCCACTTTCCTTGAGATGTCCCTTCCTACGCGAAGCGATGTAGGTTTCTGGCCGGTAAACATTAGCATTCCAGCAAGATTGATCTCAACAACTTCAATTTTACCTCTACACCCTCGGAGGTTCGATTCCTCCTCCAACATCTCCAATACTTGATTAGGGTCGCTTCCCGATCGAACCATCAACACAAATTCTCCAAGTCCCTAGGACATGCATTTCATGACCTTTCGCCTTTTTTAGCCTGGGGGTAATCATTCCCACTCTTGCTTCAAACTTTGGCAAGGGGTTGGTCTTGGTACTAGGCTTGAGAGTAGGCTCATGGATGACCTTATCAGCCACCAGCTTCTAAATAGCTTTCAGTAGCTCCTTGCAGTTATTTGTGCGGTGTCCTACAGTTACATGATAATGACAGTAATTATTCTTCTCTTCTGGCTTGGGAGGTACATGCATCTTCAAGCTTTTCAGTTGATTGAGTTCACGTAACTTGGTGAACAGGAATCCCAAATTAGCAGCATATGGAGAGATGCCATGATATTCTTCCTTTGGCAACCTGACGACGGCTACCTTCTCCTCCTTCTTCGACTGTACTGCCGGTTGCTTCACTTTCTGCCCCTACACATGAGTGGTTAAGAATTGTTTCCAGAGTTTAGCCATTTCAAGCTGTTAGAGGGTACTGTTTGGGGTCTATGAGAAATCCCCATACTGCGAACTTGGGTTGTACTGCCCCGGACCCTGAAATGTCTGAGATGGTCCACCCCAGCTGGGCATGGTGGGTAGAGCCACCCCTTGAGTAAAAGAAATGTAATTGGAAGAGGGCCTAATTTCTGAAGACCCCATTACCCTTGGTCCGAAAGTAACATGCCACGGCTGCCCTTGGAGGAATAGGGCACCCACCTGTGGCTCATACACTATTTGCGGTTGACCCTGATAGAGCGCAAGGGCGATTACACTAGCACTTGGGAACACTGAAGGTCCGCTTGTTAGAGTTGTGCCGCTAGCATTCGGCCCCACATCATTCACCCTCTGCTCGGGCTACCGAGTTCTAATGTGTTGATTGAAGACTGACAAAAATCAGTCACTATTGGTGAAGGCATTCATTGCAGTCGCAATCTCAGCGCTCACCAATGATTGGTTGGCTGGTGGGTTCTAACCCGCCCCAAGAGTTTGCTTGTTGATCACATTCTCATCCTGTTGATTAGATATGTTGCAGAAATTGCGAGGAGTGTCTTGATCTGAATCCACACTAGAGTCAGTGTACGGAACTCCTTCCTGATGAGCCGTGACTAGAGATAAACGGATCAGCTAGCCAGAAGCCCTGTTCTAAGTTTTCTAATAAAGTGGCTTTTTCCTAGCTGACATACACAAGGGGATTGTTAGGGAATGCATGTAAAATCATGATGTGTGATTGATGCGTGAGATGTTTAATGTTATGGCTACGGAAAAGGGTTAGCATGCCATGATATAAGATAAAATTACACACAAAAAAGAACAGAATCGTTAGTCCATGCGATGAATGAAGGTCCATTGGTTTCGAGATCTGTATCCTATCCTTGGGACAACGTAAAGTTGAATGATGTAATGAAGTGGCCTAATTACCCGTCTGGTGATAGGTCAAAGGTTCGAGAGCTAACTCCCTTTATGTGTGATTAGGTTGTGTGACGGACTCTAGTGCAAGGTATTCCCTAAATGTGTGGAGAAAAATACCGTAAGTAACACATAAATGAATGTTTTAGTCATTTTGCCCCTATCAAGCCAAGGTCTCAAATATCAGTAGACATCATCACTAAAGGTATGTAATGATGCGTGAGCAAAAGTTCGCCCTACAAGGGCTTGGGTTAGGACATCAACTGGGATATCCTTTGTGTTCAAGTTTACCTAAGGTAGGCTTTTGGTGTATACGGATGCCCCAGAAGGGCGGTAATTTAGATGCAAAATGGGCATCGTGCTGGATTTTAGTAAGTTTGTCTTACGAGTCGGATGTCATGTGGACATCACACAAGAATGTGGGTGAGTGATGCAACATGATTCTAGTTGGTTTTGGGTCATCCTAAGGAGACACGGTCTCGAGTGCCGACTAAGTTCTTACGTATGAGTGACATCAAACCATGTTTAATATGAGTGTGTGGGTTCAAGTGTCTACACTAAGATTCGTGGTTAGCTGGCACATTTGTACAATACATGATAAATCGAAAAGCGGTAAACACTTAGCACATAGCACACATTATCTTTCTTCTAACCATACAACTCCCGTGCATAGTGTTTTGGCTAGTCTCTATCCTAAGTTTAGTTCATCTTAGTACCGTGAGGATACTAAGGAGCGCACCTGCAGGAAAATATAATGCATGATCGCGTGTTTGGGTAACACCTTATGGAAAATGCTTATGGCTTATTTACATGAGGGTTTATAAATGGGTTACTGATGTAGAAGGTTCTTCTTGCACTGAAATACACTCCAAGCCTCTCCCCAAGTACTGCAATGGCAACAATTGCTCCACTCGCTCAAGTACTATCTTTTCTCAGGGAGGCAGATTAGTACAAGAGAAAGCTTCACGGTAATAGGGGTACTTTAGACTTATGGGCTAATCCCTTCTACTGCAATGCGTTATAATGAATATGTCAAAATTAAAAGAAAATGGAATAATGTGATCAATAATTTTCGGCACTTATCCAAAATCTAAAACCTTTGAAAAACAAGTTTTAGAAAAATTCCCAGCGGAGTCGCCACTATGAGTGGGCAACACGGAGCGGTAGGCCGAGAGCGCGCGGAGATGAGAGGTGCGGTCCACCGGGGTGTTTGAAAAAAGAAGAAAGCGCTGGGTCGGGGACCCGGGAAAAAGGTTGAAAGAGAAAAAGGTGAAAAATGTTTAAGATCGGTTCGAACTCGAATCCACCATCTCTTAGTGTGGAGTCGCCACAT
>CATIWQ010524259.1:0-23931 GCA_949673415.1 Euphorbia schlechtendalii
TATAGTAGTAGTCGACTACTTTTCAAAATGGGTGGAAGCCGAATCCTACACCAACATCAACGCTAAGAAGATGACCAAGTTCATTGAAAAGCATATATTCGCTCGATATGGCATCCCACATCACATTGTATCGGATAATGGGGTTTAATTCCAAGGAGCCACATTAGACCTAATGAGAAAATATGGGATCGAGCACCATCGGTCATCACCATACAGGCCACAAGCTAATGGAGCAGTAGAAGTAGCCAACAAAGCGATTAAGAAAATCTTGAGCAAGATGGTTGTTACCTACAGGGACTGAGCTGATAAGTTACCATTCGTAGTATAGGGATACAGGACGAGCGTAAAAAATCTAACCAATCAAACCCCTTTCTCGTTAGTGTATGGGATGGAAGCAGTTTTACCGGTGGAAATGGAAGTGAAATCTCTTCGAGTAGCACTGGAGGCGAGGTTAGAGGAGTCAGAATGGGCAAATGCCAGATTTGAACAGTTGAATATGATTGATGAATAGTGGCTAAAGGTACTAGATCATTTGCAGATGTACCAACAATGCATGGCTAGGGCATACAGCAATCGAGTTAGGGCCAGAAGCCAACCATTAAAAGCAGGATACTTGGTTCTGAAACAAACGAGACCCTCAAATGTGGACCAACGGGGAAAGTTTCGCCCAAATTGGGAAGGCCCTTATGTCATTAAGAAAATCTTGAGAAAAGGAGCTGCCAAGATCATGGACATGGATGGAAACGAGTTCGTCAATCCAATCAATCAAGATAAGCTCAAGCGCTATCACATGTAAAAGCAAAAGAAATAGATTTACAAAAGCGGTACACCAAAAAAGAGAGAAACCAGTCCGCCAGATGGTACTTGGCTACCTGGGCAATAATTAGGACCATTCTTGTATAAAAACCAGAAATGTCTGCTGAGTTGAAAACCCATGAAGGGCGACTCAGGCAAAAATTTGGATAAGGTGAGGAATAGAGGGACCGCGAGTTAGAAAACCTGCTCTAGGTTAACTGGCGGCAGGATTCAAATCATTGGAAAACTTATACCCTTTTAAAGTCGTTCAATGAAATGTATTATGCTTGCAAAGATTTAAGTTTATGCTTATATGAATAGTGTGCATACAGAATATCGCAAGTAAATAAAATTCGACAAAATTTCATAATCTAAGAATAAGTCAAAAACACAAGACAGAAAATAAATGACGAAAATAAATAAGATCTAAGGGTGCCAGTCATTTCACCATGCGCGCTTCCTCGAAGTATGGGGAAGGGGGTCCAAACCATCTTCGTCCCTCTCCCACTCAAGAGACACCATAAAGTGCTGATCAGCATCGGCGAGAACCTTGATCTCACCAAGCCATCCATGGTAGAATTCATCAGTATCGGTGGTCTCCGGGGTAGTGTAATCCAGTATAACGACCTAAGAGCACGTCCAGAGCCTCTGCATAGCATCAGGAGTGTTAGGATCGAAGTCGTGGAAACGGGTCGAGCATAGAGACCGAGGAACTCGTTGCTGACGCCCGTACTGCCTGCACAGACGAGAAGGGGAATAGGACATAACGCCAAATAGCCCCATCAGCAAAACACCAGAATCATGGATGTCAGTAACCCGAAACGGAATCTCCAACTAAGGGCTAAGCCAACGAACCTCAGAAGATCGGTAGGAGCCCAGAATCTCGACCCAAGCGACTTCGCTCAATGAACGATGGTCCTTCCTAGTGAAGCCTCTAGGACCATAATGTGAAGGGAGGTATCGAGCCTTCCCTAATCGTGGATCGGCAGTCAAGCGAAGCTTCTCCAACAACCATACCTACGTTAACCCATTCGTTTAAACAAATAACGAAAATCATGAAAGAAAGAGATGAGGAAAGAGAATTACCTCTAGTAAAGCAAAATGGTCTCCTACTAAGTCCTGATTCACCAAAGCAGCGTCTAAGTGGACAAACTCTCAGCCAAGGCTAAAGCTACAGGAGAAAGGACTGTAGAGAGTGGGTCAATGATCGACAGCAAACGGAAAGGCGCAATCGCTCCAACCCCACAAACAAATTCCGCTAGAAGAAGTAGAGTCACCATTGAAGGCCAAGCTAGATGACTGCTGGATGTATTCTCACACCAGCTAAGGATAGCTTTAACCCGGAAGCCACCAATATCAAGGGGAGCTGACAAAAAGCACCCGCTAGACTCCAGGTTCCATAAGCCCTTCAATTTATCCTTTCCTCCAAACTGGAAAGAAGGAAAGGCGAAGGATAGTCTCGCGGGGGATATTGGAGTCGACTCCTTCGGAAAAGGGAGCCCTAGAATAGCATGAAACTCCTCGACCAAGGGACAAAGCTCGAAGTTAGCAAAGTGAAAGATATGAGTGGCGGGATCCCAAAACTTCAGAGCAGCATGAATGAAGGCCATATTCATAGGCCTGGAAGCAAGGTACTGAAGACCCTGTAGGTCAAAACTCTCAATCCTCCGCTAATCGGGACCCTGGATGGTGCGGAGAAAGACCCTAAGGCGCTCATTATGGGTCGACATCAGAAAGGAAGAAAGCTAAAGGAAATTCCTCAAAACCAATGTTGCCTACACACATTAACCACGTACATTAACATTGACATTCATTCATATATATACAAAAAACATTCACAAACAAGCAAGCATATTCATAAAATAAAACACCACATGTGAGGACCCGGCACTACGAAAGGCCAAAATCCCCTTTTCTTTCATAAATCAGAAGTCTTTTTAAGATTCTACAAAGCAGAGTTATCTAAAAAGTCCGGTTCGAAAAGAGGAATCTAAAACTAAAGCTAAAAGGGAACTCCTAAGCATGCGCCGCCTAAGCGTTATCTCCACCCATCGGATCTCGGGGCAACATGGTGGATATCTCAAGGTCTTCAACACCCAGTCTTCCGGGAGCACCATCCGCTGAACCAGACATAGGAGGAGGCTGGGGAGCATGAAGAAAACCGGCATCCCATTCCGGAGTGAAGAGTCACCCAGCATCTGAGTCACCAAGTAGAGAATCGATATCAAATGTAAGAGGTTGGTGATAACCCGAGGTGGAAGCCTGCACTTCGGCTCGAGCCTGCTCTACTGTAGCAACTCCTGATATTGAGCCTGCAAACTCTGGTGACTAGCTTCTAAACTCTGGTAACGGACTCCCAGCTCCTGGTGACTAACCTCCAAACCATGATAGCGAGCATCTAGACCCTGATGACCGATCTCCAGTGACTGAAAATGACTATCTAGCTCCTAGTAGCATCGCTCGAATTCCACGCTCCTCGCCGCCATATCCTACAGTCATAAAACATGTCACGAAAATCACATCCATGTATGTAAAAAAAATAACATTTCATGCATCGCATATAACAGGATGAGAAATACAACATACACGTGTAATCCCATCCTGAGAAATCATCATGTCCCTCAATGCAAAGGAATGTCTAGCTACCCGATCCATCTCCTCACGTATGACCTGCAAAAGGAAAGGAGTGAGTAAATGAACGACAAGACGCCCCTAAAGATCATTGGTAATCTAAAACTCACATGAGTAGTATCGGAAGGGTCGTAGGCCAACATGTGGGAACTCGGGGGAAGATGCACCTGTCGAGAGGTTCCGAGGGAACTCATCAAGTAAAATGTAGAATCAAGGGGAACTGCGAACCTCCCCTCTATGACACCTGCAGAAGTACTCACGTCCCCGGTCGTGGCATTCAAATCAGGCACACAAACCCTCTTTCTAGAAAATTCCTAGAAAAGATAGATAAACAGTCAGACACAGGATCAACATGGGTAAAACAATCAACACATTTCATACCCGGCATCCCACACCAGTGTCGCTAGCGCCTGCATCGGAACCATCGTCAACTCTCGGACCCCTAACAGGAGCTGGGGGACGCTCCGCCTTGGCCTGGGTCGGTGGGTGAAGCGGAAGTAGTCTCTCCCTAATGAAGGCCTCGTAGTCACCACGCAGCCCGGAGAGCCTCACACCATGATCCTCAAAGAGCACCTCCCGCTCATCGGGATCAGTGACCACCAAATGCGCCCAAAATAGTCCGGTGGGAGGCGGAGGTGGAATGCACCTCTCGGATACTGGCATAGTCCACCAGAACTGAATACGTTCTCCCAAGTACCACTCACGGATCCTGGGCCCCTCAAGGATGAAGCTGTTGTGATCCACGTCTCGCCGAATCTCCTTCGCCATGTGATAGCTTGGGAGACCTCTCCACGAGTTACGCTCCACTTGAAAAGAAAGAATGTTAATGTCAGAATAAGTTTAAAGATAAAAATATGATTGCATCCATTAAAATAAGGTCCATCACCTGCTCAAGGGTCAAGGTACAAAGATGCTGATAGTAATTAGCAGAATCCAAAAAGTCTCCCACGAATGACGAGCAAATATGTGCCATACACGGAGCTCCCTCCGGAGCGTCAACAAACTATGGGGCGGGGAGGAACCGATGATAGAAAGCCCATGCCTATGAAATAAAGGGATCAATTAAGGTTAATCACTCAATAACCGATGCACACAAATCACAAAGTAAGAAAACAATACCTGAAGAACCATGGGGCAGCAACGCAGAGAACGCAAATGACCCCGAATGACTAAATCAAGGGCAAAATAAGTTTGCGCCAAGATCGCCCGTGGCCAATTAAGGCCACTAACCCTGTCTAAATCTACTAACGGCTCAATCAGCTGTAGTTGATCTCACTGTTCGAGACCGGAAAAAATGTCACACTCAGCAAGGTGACAAAAAATGATCGAATGTACAGAGGAATCTCGGCCATGGAAACAGACTGTTGAACCATCCAGTAGTCAAACAACATGCTATAATGCAACGCCCAGCCTCTGGGGTCAATGCCGAGCAGGTCTCTAACGTGATTGCAAGTAGTTGGAGCCTTGAAGAATCGCTTCAAAAAGGAGTCGAACCAGATCACGGTACCAGCCCAAGGTAGACCATTGATCGCTACAACATCAGAGGGAGTAATGGTAACCTCCCCGATCGGAAGGTGGAAGGTGTGCGAAATGTTGCACCACCTCTGAGCAAGCATGACCGATGTAGCATACGGTAATAAGGTAGGCCGTAAGGATCGGGCCAAGGGATCGAAGCCGGTGGCCTCGATAGCCTGAACTAGCTCGGGGGTGAGAAGAAGCGTGACCATACCACGCTTGGATGGTAGAATACCCACCAGTAGGATGCAGCGTGGGGGACTGCAAAACAAATTAATTAAACGCATTTTGTAATTAAACGTAAAAAATGGTGAGAAAAAAAACACCAAAAATATTTTCTTTAAATAGTTTAGATCTAAAACACGTTTGGATCCCGAACTTTATCTTTCTACTTCTCACGTTTCTCAAAGAGGTCCTAAGATAATCTCGGGTTTAAAACAAATTTAGAACTCGAGTCCTATTATCGTTTGGCCAAATATTTTCTTCAAGGTTTTTTTTCAGATCTGAAAAACATTTGGACGCCGAATTTTGATTATTTTCCAATCTTGAAAAAAAAAATAATATATATATATATAATAAAATTTTTTTTACGAAAAGAACTCGGGGGGGTGCCGTCGGAAAAATCCGGTGAGCCCCTGATGCCTCACCACCAGGCCTCGCGAGGGTCCCAAGGGACCCTCGCCAGTAGGCCTAGGGTCCTTAGGACCCTCTCCAGCAGGCCTAGGGTCCTCAGGACCCTCTCTAGGAGGCCTCGTGAGGGTCCCTTAGGACCCTCGCCAGGAGGCCTCGCGAGGGTCCCTTAGGACCCTCGCCAATATGATTGGCAAGGGTCAGACCCTCGCCAAATTTCCTTGTGTCCGCTGGAGAAATTTCAGGCGGACCCGAATTTGCCTTTTTTATATATTTTAGATAAAATTCCGCGAATTGATTCAAGGATCGGTTCTAATCTAGTTCCAAAACAGAATAAATATCACTAAAAACAAAAAATAAAAATATTATTGGAAATACCTCGATCCGGGAAAGATGAGGTCGGGCTGGAAAATCAGGATCCAACGTCTCTATAGGGGAAGTAATGCTAAACCCCAGCATAGCATCGCTTGCTGCCTAACCATATGCGACGTTAATTTCAACAGAAAATACGCCGGGATCATCAGTAGGCTGAGGAACGAGGTGAGAGGTAAGACAGAGTGCCCTGTTAGCAACCTTTGAGAGCATGATTTCTAGAGAGAGGGGAGAGTGAGAGTGTTTTAGAGAGATGAAGAATATGAGAAGTGAAGAAAAAATAAAGGAAGTGGAGCCCTATTTATATAGAAAATAAGTGGGCCCCACTCAATTATTTATTTTATTATTTTACAATTGAAGCCTCCCAACACTACAGAACGATGCACGGGATATCTCCAATATTTCTCAAACTCATTTAATTCATTTATTCCTCAATGTTTTAATTTTTATTGAAGGGGCACAAATTTTTTCTCCGCATAAACTCAATCAAATAATTACAACATTCATCGTAAAATGTATTAACATTATTTTTTTTTATTTTTTACAAGAAACAAGTCAACATCTTAAGGAAATTCAATGGTTATCTCGATGGCTGAAGAAAGAAACAGCCTCCTTTATCAACTGAAGGATGAAACGGCTGCCGACTACAACAGGAACACTGCAGAAAGAAACGGTAGACACCTTACAAGGGGTACCAAGTACCTAAAAATTCTAAAGAAAGAAACGGACAATCATACCAAGACATAGAGCCGGAAAGGAAGGCCTATTTTTATCACTAATTGAAGCGAGAAGTCACCAACCACATCGGTCAGGTATTCTCTTTATCTCTCAACTCTTTTCATGTGATAATACTGGTTAGATAACTAGTAATGATCACATGAGGGGCAGCTCTGAGCATGGGATTTTGTACCAGCTCACGTGTTCGATGATGATGGCTTTTTCGGGATTTTATCCTTGAATCACACAATTTTCGAGTATCCTGATGCATCCGAATGGGAATCCTCCTCATCTCTAATTTAGAAGGACGTTTTAGATAAAAAAAATTAATTAACTAAGTAAAAAATACTAAAATATATGTATAAAAATAATAAAATAAAAAAAATAAATATATTAATTAAAAAATAGGAAAATACAAGAAAGTTCAAAAACGGAAACCTGGGCCAGCCTTGCTGGCGAGGACCTCGCCAACAGCGTTGGTGAGGCTAGCCTCGCCAAAACTGTGGCGAGGCCTCACTGAGAGATGGCAAGGCAGGCCTTGCCAAGATTGGCGAGACAGCCTCGCCAACGCTCTTGGCGAGTCCTCGCCAGGGTTTTCTCTGGCGAGACCCCTCGTCGGAAAAAACTTTCTATTTTTGGATATATTGGGATTTTCCTATAAATAGTCGGGTCTTTTTCGATTAACGGGATCCTGAAATTATCAGAAAAAAATATAACTTTTAGAATGACTCCGAATTCCAAGAATAAAACGAACAATTTTTGGACTTTCTACTACAAATTTTTTTAACCTAAACAATAAGATGAGGAGGATTTCTCTAGCACCGATCAGATTTCTTCAACATAGATTCGTTCAGTAAGGGTAAGCCTCTGAGTTCCTATAACTGCAAATCTCGTGCTTTCAGTGTTTGATTTCTTCTTCTGATTTCATCTATGAACCTAGAATTTTAATTCTTTTTATTTTATTTCAATTGTTGTAATTCTTCATCTTTTTCTTTATTATAAGGAGATGTATGTTAGAATATATTCCCGGATACAGACCCCACCATTTACCATGCAAGCATTTTCATTAATTAAAATGAGCAACCAATGTGCTAATAAAATGGACTGTTTTATTTAAATAACAAACATAATATCGCGATCTTTTTTTAAGGCCACACGGGCCTCCCTGAATTCAAAATCGAACATACGTGCTATCCCCTGTGCTAACCTTTGTGGATGCAGGTAGATTAGGATTAGATGTATGTTTAGGACTTTAATTTTTCTTCGGGTATCGTAGTTTCAATTTTTGGGAAATGTAATTAATAGGTTAAAGGCGGTTCCACCCCCCGATTTTTGAAGCCTTGTAATTTTCATTTTCCACTTTTACTTTCCTCATTTACTTACTGTTTTGTGGATGGTTTATATTTCCACTTTGTGAATGATTTATTATTTCACAATATGTGAATCACGCATTAAACTCCAAAAATGACCTAAGTGCGAATATGCGCAATTAAAAGATAACGGTAATCTGTAGATGTAATAATATGTGATCCGATGAGAAATAAGCAACTTATCCCGGACCCGAATCTCTGTGTCTTGGTAGGCCGTTCCCCGGACGTTAAGCCTCATAAGATGCTAATTCCTGGAAAGAGCTAATCCAGGTGGTGACTCCACACTAAGAGATGGAAGATTTAGGTTCGAACTGATCTTAAACATTTTTCACCTTTTTCTCTTTCAATCTTTTTTTCCGGGTCCCCGACCCAGTGCTTTTCTTCCTATCTTTAAACACCCCGGTGGACCGCGCCTATGAAACTGCGCGCTCTCAGCCCATAGCTTCGTGTCGCCTACTCATAGCAGGCCGCACCCACGAACAACTTGTGTTCGCGGGGCCCACTCATAATGGGAAAAATTCCCTTACTTCACTATTATTTGGTCCAACCACTTAATAATTTATCCAATGATTTTGACATCCCTAATATTCTCGGAATAGACCTAGTCTATATATTCTTTACATAGTCTAGTAAAGACTTAAAGTTTGTGACCTCATATGATCTCAAAGTATAGAGCCTCTAGAGGTTAACATAAACTTGGCTTCCATCCAAGAACCTTTAGGCTCAGTGTTCCAAACCAATATGAAACCCAATAACTCTAGATGATTATATGGGCGTTTAACAAAGGCGTATGGTCCCTCGATACTCAGAACGTCACCTGCTTGTGACTTGATCTGGTTCCACAATAGTAACCAATACAATCAAGTTAAGTACCATCAAATTTATTGAGCTCGGATTAAGTGTCAGCTCATGTAATAGTCGTAGCAATCATGGAATTAGACTTGTTCACGAAGAAAACCACTCACCATAATGTATCAAGATTGACTAGAAACTCATTTTATCAATCTTATACTCTGATCAGAGGTTTGTGAGTGTGTCTCTTCAACAAGAGGCCTTAAGGTACATCTCTCATTATATCACTATATCAGGAGTGATGGATCCCATCTTGATTCCTCGGCTTACCAATGAGTGATCATCACTATACCCGTAATCACCCATATCATCCTGATCACCAAGGTATGAATAAGCATGACCTAAAGCATAACAACTCCCATACAAGGAAACCAGTTTCTTAGTTTTGAGGATACTTGTATTGTTATTGCAATAAGACATGACACCAACACATGAATATGGTTATTTTCGAGTGTCTATCTAATAGCTGTCTCCAATATATTACCTCGAATACATTCATATGTTAACTCAAGGTACCGCCTTCAGCTCGTGAGATCGGTTGCTTGGATCTAATCTAAGGATACTAGTCTTTTCACTTCATTGATGTCTAGTCTCAGAGAAACTATAACTAGGGATATTTAGACTATTCATAGTAACACATGTGTACATTTCTCACACCACATAGCTCCCACTATGTCCTCGAACTTTCACGTTATGAAGTAGTCATTGACTTTGTTTTTATTAATGCACATATATATTATAACACATATATATGATACCAATGAGATAAATAAATTAAATAACATCGATAAATAACAAAGGTGTCTTTATTATTATTATTATTATTATTATTATTATTATTATTAATCTAAAACAGTTTGTGCATTATAACTAATTAAGATATATCACCCTAATTGCCTCTATGGGATACATCATGTCTAACAAAAGCCATAGCTATCCTGGAATTAAACTTGTTCACGAAGAACATCACTCGGTATAATGTATCAAGTAAAAACCCATTCTATCAATCTTATACTCTGATTAGAGGTTTATGAGTGTGTCTCTTCAACAAGAGGCCTTAGGTACATCTCCCATTATATCACTATATCAAGAGCGATGGATCCCATCTTGACTACTCATCTTACCAATAAATGATCATCACTATACCCGCAATCAACCGTATCATCCTAATCGCTAGTGTATGAATAAGTATGACCCAAAGTATAGCAACTCCAACACAAGGTAACCAGTATCTTAAATCTGAGGATACTTGTATTGTTACTGTAATAAGACATGACACCAACACATGGATATAGTTATTTTCGAGATTCTATCTTATAGTGGTTTTTAATGTATTACCCGAATACATTCATGTGTTAACTCAAGGTACCACCTTCAGCTTGTGAGATCAGCTACTTGGATCTAATCTAAGGAGTAAGCCTGCACATGGTAGTATGTCCGCTTCATTGATGTCCAATCTCAATGAAACTATGACTAGGGGTATTTAGACTATTTATAGGAATACGTGTGCGCAGTTCTCCTACCACATAGCTCCCACTGTGTCCTCGCACTTTCACTCTATGGAGTAGTCATGGACTTTGTCTTATCAATGCGCATATATATAATAACACATATGTATATGATACCAGCGAGATAAATAATTTAAGTAACACTGATAAATAACAAAGATGCCTTTATTATTAATAATAATAAATTGAAAACCGTTTGTAAATTATAACTAATTAAGATATATCGCCCTAATTACCTCTAGGGAATATACCATGTCTAACATTTATTTCCCAATTTGCGATGTTTCCATGTTATCTTGGTAGTCTTTGCATGGAAATCCTTTGATTTTGCATTTGTTCTTGACACATTCATCGCTCAAATGATAAACGAAGAACCGTAAAACCAAGAGGGCCCCTAGTTTTTCATTCGCCTATAAGTATATATATTTGTTGTTATAAAAATCCGGCGAGTCTCCTATTTCAGAGAGCTTCGACGCCCCCTACTATTAGTGAGGCTCTTGTTTCTACCAACGAGACTCCTATCTCCTGATGAGGCTCCTGATTGAAGGATAGAGGGGGCTCCCTTACTACTGGTGAGGCTCCCATAGCTAGATGCTTAGAGGATTTAAAGCATCTTTTAGCAATGATGATTGGGCAAGGTTGAGCTACTTGAGGCTAGAGAACATGCATTTCTAAGTGCATCACCTTGTGAGCACCACGTTTCTTAAACCATGCGTGTCTTTTTGGGATTCGCTGAATCATGTATTCCGCTTGGTCACTTTGGAGATACACCCCATGTTTGAAGAATTCTCTTCTATTCTCGGGTGGTCTTTCACTAGGTAGATGTTGATTGCTATTTTCAAGTTCATCTTTTGTTTCTACGCAAACTTGGATTTGACTGCGCCATTCATCTCATAGAGCCCGGAGGGTTTCAACCTGGATGTTTCACTATCTTGGTGTATGGTTATGTCTCATGATCATCAGGCTTGGCCTTTTATGGTTGCTCTTCTACTCATGGCTAAGTACATCTGTGAGCTCAGCTCGGAGGTTGCCCCATTCTGACTCATTTCTCTCATTTCTCAGATGGGACTTGGACGTTCGCCTATTATAGTATGACTAGAGAGGACCTTCCTTCATCTCGATATTGTGAGCGTCGATTTGGCACATGATAGAGATAAATTCATCATCCTTCAGGTATGATCTTCCCTTGTTTATTAGCATTTTTGTTAAGAACTAGTGTCATGATATGTGCTACAAGTGTGGTTGCTGGGGAAGTTGACTTTGGTTAACATGCCTCTTCATAACTTGATACGTTATAATCCACCTAGCTTCAAGGGGAGGGGATTCAGAGTCCTTTATGACAATCACCATATCGTTGTTGTTTGGAACCATCATTTGTAAGAGGTCCCCGAGTATCAGATCACTTGGACTTTCCCTTGCTAAAGGTTCACTGAGGTGATGGTCAATGTAGAGTACCACGAGGTGTCTTTGTTGGGTTTGAAGATGATGACTTTCTATTTTTCGTCTCGTCTAAGCAAGCAATACGATTGGTTTCAGCATATCGTCTATGAGAGGAACAACATTAAGTATGTCATAGACACTCCATCTCGGTTTGAGGAGTGGTGAATGCATCACAAATCCTTCACACTATTGGATTATAATGTAGTAGGGCACATGGCTTCAAAGGTTCTGTATTTAGTGTGCTTTCAATTGTGTGGGCCTTTCCTTCTCGAGTGGAGCACCGTCGAGTGACGATCACGTGGGTGAGTCTAAGTGCACTAGTGAGTTTCTTAGAGGACTATCTCGCATAGGCTTCTTATTTGACATGCTTTCTTTGATTTGAATTTTTTATATGGATTTGATTTCTTCTTGTTTTATTTGAACAATATCATTCCAACATCACTAAATTAATCCAATTTGTTTATTGAAATAATCTTATTTATGACAATCAATGCAATCACATAAAGCAAGAAATGTAGAAATAATATAAGCAACACTTTATAGATGAAATGTAAGTTGATTACAATTGGTTAATAAAGATTTCCAACGAGTAACTCCCATTGTCGTCTAGTTTATATAGGTTTTCAAATCAATTGTGACTAATTTTCACAACTTTCTCTAACTTTGCATGGATCGCCCTTTCGGGTTATCAATTCATCTAGCATGAATATACCCTAATTTTTACCCGGTAATTACGAAAAGGTTATCAATTTGATAGGTGATTCTGATATCTATTTTTTGTGTGCTACTTTTCTCATTATATTTATATGTGATAGCGCTTTATGTACATGATGTATGCCGTAGAGGTAATTAGGACGATTTATCTTAATCAATTATAATGTACAAACTATTTCAAATTAATAATAATAATAATCATAATAATAATAATAATAATAATAATAATAATAATAATAATAAAGGCACCTTTGTTATTTATAAGTTTTTGTTTATTATGTATCTCGCTGGTATCATATATATGTGTTATAATATATATGTGCATTGATAAAAACAAAGTCCATGACTACTTTATAGCGTGAAAGTGCGAGGACATAGTAGGAGCCATGTGGTTTGAGAGTTGCACACATGTGTTCTATGAATAGTATAAATATCCATAGTCATAGTTTCATTGAGACTGGACATCAATGAAGTGGACAGACTAGTATGTGTAGGCATGCTTCTTGGATTAGATCCAAGAAGCTGATCTCACAAGCTGAAGGTGGTACCTTGAGTTAACACATGAATGTATTCGGTGTAATACATTGGAGATTGCTAAAAGATAGACACTCAGAAATAACTATATCCATGTCTTATTGCAATAGTAGTATAAGTGTCCTCAGACCTGAGATACTGGTTACCTTGTGTAGGAGTTGCTATACTTTGGGTCATACTTATTCATATCCTGTTGATCCTGATGATATGATTGATTACAGGTATAGTGATAATCACTCGTTGGTAAGCCGATTAGTCAAGATGGGATCCATCGCTCATGATAAAGTGATATAATGGGAGATGTACCTTAAGGCCTCTTGCTAAAGAGATACACTAATAAACCTCTGATCAGAGTATAATCTTGATACATTTTGGCAAGTGGTGTTCTTCTTGAACAAGTTTAATTCTTGATAGCTATGGCTATTACATGAGCTGACACTTAATCCGAGCTCAATAAACTAGATGGTACTTAACCTAATGGAAGGAGTGTATTGTATTGGTTACTATTGCAGAAGTGGATCAAGTCACAAGCACATGACGTTCTGAGTATTGGGGGATCATATGCCTTTGCTAGAAAGCCCATTTAATCATCTAGATTTATCAGATTCCATATTAGTCTAGAACACTAAGCCTAAAGGTTCCTGAATGGAAGCCAAGTTTACGTTAACCTCTAACGGCTCTATACTTCGGGATCCTATGAGGTTACAAACTTTGGGTCTTTACCGGAATAAGTAAAGAACTCATAGACTGGGTCTATGTCGAGAATAATTAAAAGGGATTAAAGGGGACTTTTGGAAACAATTTTACGAAGCATATCATGAGAATTTTTCCCTTTACGAGTGGGCCCAGCGAACACAAGTTGTTCCTAGGTGGGGCCTGCGTGGCTACCCCCTGAGAAAAAATTGTTCGCGAGCCACTAGCATGCACTAGCACTAGGCAAGTGTGCACAAGCAGGCATCAGTCCCGCTAGCAACCCGTAAGCTAGGCTTGCGAGACAGCCTACAAGGGCTTGCTTTGGGCTACAACACAACCTACGTATACTAGCTATGGATAGGTCTGTGCTTATTGGTCTGCGCTGATAACCCACATGTGGGATAGGTTTTTCCCTGTCCGACATTGGAAAAAAGGGGAGCTTTCACCTCACCTTCTCCCTATTTATAACTACTACCCTATTCTCCTTTTTCAAAGTACTTCAACTCAACCTTCCTTCTAAGCTTGGCATCTTTTCTTCGTGAGATTTTGAGAGATACTCCAATGCCACAAGAATTCTTTTGAATGATTATTCAATTTTGAAGAGAGCCTTCTTAGTAATATTTTCGGGTTGGTCTTCAAGTGGTCTCGTAGCTGATATCTACCAACGGGGTTCTTCCTCAACGGGAGGTTTTGGTTGGTGAAGATCTGTGTGGATCAATCATAGAGGCTATCCTAGATTGGAAGCTAGTGCTAATGGAGTTCTGTCGATTACCAGGCACACATCAACTGGTAATGCTCTTTACTTAGATGCTAGGTTTCTTTTAAAAAGTTTTATAAACCTATACGCATCTACGGAAAATTTCAACTTATATTATATCAATCATGGCATGCTTAGGTTGTCCTTTATGGTTAATTTTAAGTCTTAAAATTCTGCCTTGCATATTTGCATATTCAATTGCTATCTTAATTAACCAGCACTTTAGCCTATCCTAGTTCACTTATTTCACTAATTCATTTCTATCAAGGTCCGTGATTTGTACAGCTCCTTTGCTCATGACTGGCCTTATGACAAATGGTCCTTCCCAATCAAGCCAAAACTCCCCCCTAACGTTGGTGTTTGATGGTTTCAACTATTTAAAAATCAAGTCTTCTACCTTCATTGGTACCTTCTAGTGCTTGATGCTGTTGTTGTATGCGCGTGCCATGCATTGTTTATAAATATGAAGATGGTCTAATGCTTGAAGTCTCCGCTCGTCCACCAAATTCAATTTTTCATATCTTTCTTTGGCACATTCGAAGTTGCTTAGCCGGACATCCAAGATAACTCTTAGTGATCTGACTTTGGTTTTGATATGTAGTTTTGCTTCCATCCCGTAAACCAAGGATTAAGGTGTTTACCCTATTGGAGTTTTGACAATTGTTTGATGGCCCCATAGGGCTCATGGTATTGTGTCTTCCCAATCATGATAATTCACTACTATTTTAGATAAAATCTTCTTGACAAACTTGTTGGATGCTTCAAATACCCCATTGACTTGTGGTTGTATGGTGATGATCAATGATGCTCGATCTGAAAATGGTCAACGAGTTGTTCGGTTACCCCTTGATATTATACTCCATTATTGGATATGATATGATGAGGGATAGTATGGGGGAGTCATACATCACTTATCAGGTATTCCTAAATCTATAAACTATTTATTTGATTAATTTCTTCTACAACCTAGTTTGTAATCTGTTCCAAAATGGGAGGGGATTATTGAACCCAAGTTAATAGTACTTAATCATTTTGGAAATAACAAACTGATTAGAATAATGAAATTAATTAGGTATTCAGTAAACTCTTAATTAGACAAGTTTTTACATGAGTTTGTTAAAGGAAAAACAACTCAGTTTTTTAGAGTTCTAATTATTGCTTAGAGTAGGAAAAGCTGTGTGCTGAGTACTTTATAGTTTATGCGATATAAATCAGCACATGTGTTGAGTACCTTTTACTTGATTAAATACTAAGTATAAAAGAGACACTTAGAATATTATAACACTTATGCTGTTAACATTGTCTATGAAGATAGAATATTCCCTTTGATGCTTTTCAGGTAAAAAAGGCTAAAATCAAAATGGATATTCATGTGGTCCTCACTTCCAAAAGGTGTTAGTATGGTATGTTGGAGATTCCTTACAGGCATCTAAAGCAAAAAGGCATATTCTGACATGCATCATTTTTAGTGTCTCCATGCAACTCTACAACATTAGTAAGTCAACTAATTGCAGGCTTCCACGTTGGATCTTGCGCACTTCTCTCTCAAATGGAATTACTTGAAGCAACCAGCTTTTAATGCATCAATGATTAATAGATTAATCTCGCACTTCAACATTCAAAATCAATGTCTCTAAATGTCCCAGAATTTGTTTCAAATGACCATATTTGAAAGTTGTGAAAAGAAGAGATTTTGAAGAACAAGTCAAGATGAGAAGTTTGCAATGGCTACTTCCAGCATCTACAACTATAAATAGAAGATTGAAGCAGAAGTTTAAACTTGGTGAAATCACCTCGAATTTCTTAAGAGCTGAAATATTGTTTAAGCAATCACAACATTCAGAAATTCCATTTCAAGCAATAAAAAGCAAACACTCAATTTTCAATCTGTTTGTATAGAAAAATCAAATTAGCTTAGAGTCTAGCTAAGATTAACCATTTTAAAAGATCAATGCTAAATAATACAATTTTTGGGGTAGTAAAAATGGTCCTAAATACAATTTTTATCTACAAATATATTGATTTTACATAAACAATGCCCGGAGAGATAAAATCCTAACATACATCTAACCTAAATCCACAAGGGGTTAACACAATTATAAGGCACGCCATAAATAGGTTAGTAATACCATACAAGACTCAATTAATCATGCAATTAGTTAGATTAAGGTGATTGTTAGAAGCAAATCACTTGATTGATTTTTAAAAGTTGAAATTCGAGTTTCCAAGCGATTTTTCTCGTGAAAATGATTTATTTAGATTCGATTCTCTCTCATTTTAATAATTTAAATATGTTAAATGGTATAAAGTGTGGTTGGTTATTTAGAAATATTGAAAATTGTCATTGGGGATGCCTAAAACGGAGTGAAAAATGGAAATTTAGGTGAAAAAATGATAAAAAAGGTTTTCTGGCCTAAAAATAGCTTGACGCCCCTACAATTTTCGATGGTGTCCTAATTGGCCACCACTTAGACCAATGCCGGTCTAGTTTCCCAGGAGCAATCTAGCTCCCAACAAGGGCTCCGACCAAACATGGGAGGCCGATGAATCCTTTGATTTTTATCAAAATGTTTTGTTTCCAATGCATAAGATGGGTGAAAATTTGACTTTTAAATCGAAACAACTCTATTTAGAGCAATGCCCCTTTAATAAAATCGACAGGGGTCTAGTTTCCTGGTGCCCTTGTAGTTAACTACAAGGGTGCAGATCCAACTAGAGGGGTGTCAATTTGATTAGAGAGGTACCGGTCCAACTAGAGGGGCATCGGGGTTATAAGTCATTATTCACCCCAAAAACACCCAAACACTCAAAATTAACACACAATCAAGCCAGTAAGTCTCTAAAAACTTAGAAGCTTACCCCCTTTGACATATTCCCAATGATTTTAGAGCCAGAAATGCAAAGTAAAGAGTCATCCCAATCTTTTTTTGTTGATTTGTTGATTTTTATTGCAAAACTCCAAGAAAAAAGAAGAAAAAAATGCTAGAGATTGGTTTTTTTTTTGTGATTTTTGGTTTATATGAAAGGTATTGAAGAAAACTACCCATAGTATTAAGGGCTTAAACCAAGAGGAGTTCAAGAAAATAAATAAAAAATCAATTGAAGGAGGATTTTCTCTACTTTTTCCAAAACTTACTCACTAAGTATTTAATTTTTGTCTCTCTAACCTCCCACAAACCTAAAAAGTGGCTAAAAATTAGGCTCCTCCCACTTTCCTTAAAGTTTGAACCTATTTATACCTGTTTAGGTCAGTTAAAATGTTAGGGTAAAGTGGGAAAAAAAATACTAAAAATGATTAAATGGGGAAATCCAAGTTATTACCCTATGCCCCTCCAAACCGAACCGGCACCAATCCAATTGGACCGGCTAGATGGGCACTGAGACTTGGGTGACTCCCCGAGGTCTCGGTTTCCCCGAACACCATTGAAAATTGATTTTTTTACTTTTTAAGGGATTTTTTAACTTTTCTAACATATAAAATATAAATTTTAATATTTTTTTGATTTTATTAATTCTAAATGAATAAAATAAGGATTTTAAAGCTAAAAACACTTGTTTGATTCCTAAAAAAGGAAGAGATGAACTAAACTTATAAAATAAAATTATCTAAAATTAAATTAATTATTTTAATATCTGATAAAGGTTTGAAAGGTCAGGAGAAATTCTTTCAACTCCTTAGCCCCGATTATGGGTCCACAAAAGGCTATATAAGAAGTATTAAAAAATAAGATTTCATCATCATTTAGCGAGATGGACCAAGAAGCCTGTACTCATAGGTTGCCCCACTTGTGATCATTACTAACATAAATCAAAATTGCTAATCGAAAAGTGGTGGTTAATTAAGGCAGCTAATGAACATGTGAACTAATATGGTGGAATTTCAAAACTTAAAATTTACTCTAAAAGAACTCCTAAGAATGACATGATTGGCATAATCTCAATTGAAACATTCCATAGATGCTTTAGGTTTATAAAAACTTATTTAAAGAAACCTAAAATCTAAGTTTAGAGCATTACAATTTGATGTGCCCCTTCCTTTGGTGTGGTTTAGTGATCCCTTAGAATAATCAGATAGCACTTTGCTACCACAAGCCTCCAAACTAGGACAACCTTTATGACAAGTCCACAAGGACCCCACCGTCTAAAACTTCAAGTTGAGGGAAAACTCGTCAGTTAACAAGTGGTTGCTAGACCACTCATAGACTAACTAAAAAATAAATGCGAAGGCTCTTTTCCAAAATAGGAATAAGCCTTCAAAAAGAATTCTCGTAAATATTAGAGAAACTCATAGAGGATCTCACAAAAATTTACAAGAAAAAAGAGTCAAAACTCAAAAGGTAGGTCAAGTTGAAGTGAGAATAACTGAGGGGGGAAGGGGCTATTTATAGCCTAAGGGGAGAAAAATTACTCCCCTTGAAATCGATGTGGAATTGGTGATTTCTCACCAATCCCACACGTAATCTGCTCTTGTTCGCATGTTACTCCTCAAGATTCTTACGGAGTAGAGTACCATGCAACCCATGATGGGCTTGCTTTGCCTACAGCGTAAGCCTGCGAGAGTTTCTTGAAATCCCATTTACGGTAGGCTATGTAGGCCTCCATGAGCATTGCTCTCATAACACTCGTGAATCCTTTTTGTGGGCTTTCCCTCAAGCATAAATGCTTACGAGCTAGCAAGACCACGAGTGCTTCTTACGTAAGCTTTCCTTGCAGGCCCCTGCGAGATTTCTCATAAGGCCCACTCACTAGCTCGGTTAAACTTTTCCCCTCTTTCTTAGTATACTGGTCTGACCAAAATTAGTCCATCCAGAAGGAGTTTAACTCTCCCTTTTATTTTCGGTATAGACCCCATGTATAAGTTCTTTATTTATTCCAGTTAAGGCCCAATGTGTATGACCTCATAGGGTCTCAAAGTATAACACCACTAAAGGTTGGCCTATGCTTGGCTTCCCATTTGGGAATATTTAGACTTAGTGTTCTAGACAAATATGGAACTTGATAACTCTAGTCGATTAAATGGGCTTTCTAGTAAAGTCATATAATCCCCCGATACTTGAAACGTCTCATGCCTGTGATTTGATCTAGTTCTCCAATAGTAACCAGTACAATACACTCCTTCCATCCGGTTAAGTATCATCTTGTTTATTGAGCTCAGATTAAGTGTTATCTCATGTAATAGCCGCAGCTATCACAGAATTAGAATTGTTCATGAAGAAAACTACTCACCATAATGTACCAAGATTTACTCGATTCCTGTTCTATCACTATTATACTCTGATAAGAGGTTTATGAGTGTGTCACTTCAACAATAGGCCTTAAGGTACAATGCCCATTATATCACTATATCAAGAGTGATGGATCCCCTCTTGACTACTCAACTTACCAATGCACGATCATCAATATACCTGTAATCGCCTGTATCATCCTGAATATTAGGTTATAAATAAGTATGACCTAAAGAATATGAACTCCCACACAAGGTAACCAACATCTCAAGTCTGAGGATACTCATACTGCTATTACAACATGACGTGACATTAAAACATGGATATAGTTATTTCTAAGTCTCTGTCTTATAGTGGTCTCCAATGTATTACTTGAATACATTCATGTGTTAACTCAAGGTACCACCTTTAGCTTATGAGATCGGCTACTTAGATTCAATCCAATGAGTAACCTTATGCATGCTATTCTGCTCACTTCATTAATGTCCAGTCTCAATGAAACTATCATTAGGGATATTTATACTTTTCATTTTTACACGTGTGTGTAGTTCTTACTCTACATAGCTCCCACTTTGTCCTTGAACTTTTACGCAATGAAATAGTCACAGACTTTGTCTTATTATATCAATGAATATATATACATACATAAAAGTACATATACTATACCAGCAAAATTTATAATTAGAAACAATCATCAATCTATAAGAAAGATGCCTTATTATTGATAAATAATAATGCAAAAATTTTTGTACATTAGTGACTCATAAAGACATATCACCTTAACTACTTATAAGGCATACATCATGTCTAACAAACTCCCACTTGCATTATAGCCAATTGCCCATGTGCTTCTTACTATACTCGTTAACATGCTGGTCATGTTTAACTTGAGTTAATGGCTTTGTTAGCCCATCTACTACATTCTGATATGTAGGTATGTATTGTAAGCTTATATCTTTTCTAGCAACTATCTCCTAAATTAGATGGTACTTTCTGAGTAAGTATCCGTTTCTCTAATAAGACCATGGATCCTTTGCCTGATCAATGGCCCCACTATTATGACAATATACCGCTATTGGATTTATAATGCTGGACACCACACCAAGATCACCAATAAATCCCTTAAGCCATATAACTTGGTTAACTACTTCAAAAGCAACTATATACTAAGATTTAGTGGTTGAATCAGCAGTTGTATCTTGTTTGAATCTTTTCCAACCAATTGCCCCTCTATTTAACATAAACACATAACCTGACTAAGACTTGTAATCATCCATGTCATTTTGAAAACTCGCGTTACTGTATCCTTTCACAGAGAGATCACTTTCTCTATAAACTAAAAACTTATCCTTAGTCCTTCGTAAGAACTTGAGGATAGTTTTAACGATCATCCAATACTTCTTACCTAGATTAAATTGAAATCTAATTATGATGCTTAAGGCATGTGAGACGTGTGATCTAAAGCATAACATAGTATACATGATGAATCCTATTGTTGAAGCATATGGTATTCCATTCATGCGAAGTCTCTCCTCTTGTGTTCTCAAACACTCAGATTTAGAAAGGTTAATCCCGTGAGACATGGGAAGGTAACTCTTTCTTGAATGCTCAAGGTTAAATCTAGCTAAAACCTTGTCTATATATGTACTTTGAGAAACACCTAGTAGCCTCTTAGATCTATCACGATAGATCTTTATATAAAGTATAAAAGCTACTTCTCCAAGGTCTTTCATGGAGAAGTTCTTTGACAACCATGATTTAACTATTTGAAGAAAAGGAACATTGTTTTTTTATTAATAATATGTCATTGCTCTTGATATAGTGATCTAATGGGAGATGTACCTTAGGGCCCCTTATTGAAGTGACACACTTATAAACCTCTCATCAGGGTATAAGATTTATACAATGGGTTTCTAGTTAATCTTGATACATAATGGCCAAGTGGTGTTCTTTGTGAAAAAGTATAATTCTAGGATAGCTACGGCTATTACATGAGTCAACATTTAATCCAAGCTCAATAAACTAGATGGTACTTAACTGATGGAAGGAGTGTATTTTATTGGTTACTATTGCTTAATCGGATCAAGTCACAAGCACATGACGTTCCAAGTATCAAGGGATCATACGCCTTTGTTAGAAAGCCCATTTGATCATCTAGAGCTATCGGGTTCCATATCGGTTTAGAACACTGAGCCTAAAGGTTCTCGTATGGGAAGCCAAGTTTAGGTTAACCTCTAACGGCTCAATACTTTGGGATCCTATGAGGTCACACACTTTGGGTCTTTATTAGACTAAGCAAAGAACCTATAGATTGGGTCTATGCTAAAAATACAAGTTGTCGACTTCCTTAGAAGAATTATTAATTGGTTGAACCGAATTAATAATTAAAAGGAATAAAAAGGAAAATAGGGAAAAATTAAACAAAGCGAAGCAAGGGAATTTTCCTATTACGAGTGGGCCCTAAATGAACACGGGTTGTTGGAAGTGGGGTCTGCGGTTACCCCGCGAGCTGAAAAGTTTCGCAAGCACTGTCCATGGTAGCGCTTGCGACAAAGCAAGGCAAGATCGCAAGGGCTTGCCTTGCAACCCGTGAGGGTTAGCCCGCTGGTCACCATTACTTGTGTGGCTAACCTGATTAGATGGGATGGGAATTTTCCCACCCCATCTAGTTATTGAGGGGGAGTGTAACACTCCCCCTTTTCCTTGTATATAGGCCTCCAGCTCCTCTCTTTATTCACACTAGAAAATAGCTACAGCTTCTAATTCGACTTCCTCTTTTTCTTTTGTTGTGCGAGATCCTTCACAAGTTTCTCCAGACAATCAAAGATTTCTTTTGAAGGCTCTTTCTTAAGTGAGCCTTCTTGATTATTTTCAGGTTGATTTTTGAGTGGTCTAGCAACTACTTTTTACTAACTAGTTCTCCCTCAACAAGGTTTTGGTTGGTGAAGATCTATGTGGATCAATCATAGAGGCTCTCCTAGTTTGGAAGCTCAAGTTAACGAAGTATTACCAAATTGCTCAAAGGGAACACCACAACCAAGAGAGAGAAAGCATGCATCAACTGGTAATGCTTTAACTTTATATGCTAGGTTTGTTTTATAAGCTTTCTAAACATAAAATGATCTATGGAATATTTTAACTTAGATTATATCATCATGGCATGCTTAGGAGATCTTTAGGTTTATTTTAAGTTTTGAAATTTCACCTTGCAATGATTTCATGTTCAATTACTATCTTGATTAACCAGCACCCCAATACTCAGAATGTCATGTGCTTGTGACTTTATCAAGTTCTGCAATAGTAACAAATACAATACACTCTATCGTCTAGTTTAATAAGCTCAGATTAAGTGTTAGCTCATGTAATAGCCGTAGCTATCTTGGAATTAGACTTGTTCATGAAGAACACTACTCAACATAATGTCTCAAGATTGACTAGATTCCCATTCTATCAATCTTATACTCTGATCAGAGGTTTATGAGTGTGTCACTTCAATAAGAGGCCTTAAGGTACAACTCCCATTATATCACTTTATCAGGAGCGATGGATCCCATCTTGACTACTCGGCTTACCAGCGAGTGATTATCACTATACCCGTAATCATCTATATCATCCTAATCACCAGGGTATAAATAAGTATGACCCAAAGTATAGCAACTCCCACACAAGGTAACCAGTATCTCAGGTTTGAGGATACTTGTGCTGCTATTGAAATAAGACTGACACCAACACATGGATATAGTTATTTCCAAGTATCTGTCTTATAAAGGTCTCCAATATATTACTGAATACATTCATGTGTTAACTCAAGGTACCACCTTTAGCTCGTGAGATATGGTTGCGTGGATCTAATCCAAGGAGTAAGCCTGCACATGCTAGTCTCTCTACTTCATTGATGTCCAATATCAATGAAACTATGACTAGGAATTTTTTAGACTATTAATAGTAACACGTAGGTGCAGTTCTCACACCACATAGCTCCCACTATATCCTCACATTTTCACACTATGAAGTGATGGACTTTGTCTTATCAATGAACATATACATATACATAATAGCATATATATA
Source organism: Euphorbia schlechtendalii (assembly GCA_949673415.1). Lineage (NCBI taxonomy): Eukaryota > Viridiplantae > Streptophyta > Magnoliopsida > Malpighiales > Euphorbiaceae > Euphorbia > Euphorbia schlechtendalii. The sequence goes on from CATIWQ010524259.1 coordinate 23,822, forward strand.
ATACTAGCAAGATAGATAACTTAAATAATCATCGATAAACAAAAAAGTTGCCTCATTATTGATAACAATAATCTGAAACTATTTATACATTATAACAAATAAAGATATAT
>CATIWQ010524343.1:0-33022 GCA_949673415.1 Euphorbia schlechtendalii
AGAGCGACCCGTACTAAGCCTAGTAATATTGTCATCCCGGTTCTTATAAGTGTCATAATTCGTTTACCCTAGATTTAGAAAAGTCATCTCATGTGTTGCTCTGTGGTGAATTATTGAATATTAGGGCGTCTAGAACCGTATTTGTTGAATTTATTTAGTGTATGAAATATTTTTGATGATTTTGTATGTTTTTCTCTTCTGAACTTGTTCTCAGGAAATATCTATATATTTACATTTTCTCTAGTCTGTTCATACATCTATCTATTCACCCCTCTATCATCCAAACCCTCCAAATAAATTATCTACTTTTGTTTGTTACGTAACTCTAGTTGGTCTTTAGAATCGAATTCCTTCCTTGTGGGATCGATATCTTTTAATGCAGTGGTCACCATTTTTCTATTTGATAAGCAGTATTGACAACACCTGTTCATATTTTGAACTTCTATCTTATCGATAGAAAAGTGGGGAACAAGGTTTTTGGCACCGTTACAGAATTTAAGCCTATCGGAACGAGTATAGTTAAAATCTTGCGATCAAGTTTTTTGCGCCATTGCCAGGGAAGGTAAGTGCGTTCTTAGAGATTAAAAATCTGGAGAATACGGTATATTTTTCCAATTCTATATCCATTTGTTTATTTCCTAACTATACAATTTGTCAATCCTAATTTGAATGTGAAAAGAATATGAAATAATCATCTTGGAGGTGATACTTCATATTATTAAGTCTGAATTCTCAAGATATATAAGAAATTCTTCTATTTTTCCTATTCACATTCGTGACCCCCATTCGCACTCGTGAATCCTTAATTAAAACTCTCTATTTCTCAATTTCTTTAAGTCACGATCGTGACATATAATCACGATCACGACTTGTGCGATAACAATAGCAGTTTAGTAGTTATTTGACAGTTATTCCTCTAACCTCTATAAAGTTTATGTGCGATTGTTCATCAACTTCTCACTTTTGCAATCTGAATTTCTACCTTTCCAATCTCAAATCTATTCTAAATCTGAAATTACTTCATTTCTTTCAAACTTTTCTTTCATCTTACAATAGTTTTTGCAAACAAATCCAATCTAGTTCCTCTAACAAACCTACAAGAATGGTACGAGGCTCCGTTCCCGGTCCATTCTCACGAAGAGGGAGATAATTTTAAAGTTATCAAGAATGCTGAATACAAGAGTTCCTATACCGTTCATAGGAACAGTTTCGTCAACCTTGGAGTTTATGACAGAGTAATGTATTATATAAGAATTCTTAACTTTGTCATTTACTCAAATATGTCTCTAGGTAACAGTGTGGACAACTATATGGAGATGTTGGTCACATTGGTATGGAAGAACGATAGGAAGAACTACTTAATCTATCATCATCATGGGAAGAAGTATAAGTTGACAAGGAAAGCGCTGGATAAGTTTATGGGATTTCCATAGGGTTAATATAACAAGATGCTTCCTGGATGGGATCCCTTACCAACATGGAATCGCTTGACTGACCAAACCAAGTTCAAACAACAATCTGCCTATAGCCGGTGGATTTGTGACCTTGTTTACTCGCATTACACTTTTACTTAAGTGGAGCATTATTTGGCAAATCAACTTCCAATCTTGTGATTCCTGAAGAATTGTTTGTGTTGGAAGCAATTTGGAATGGCACACCTGTTGACATTTGGGGCGTTATGATGGAGATGGTCATGTCTGCCGCGCAAAATCCCGAAATGATAGAATATGGGTGTTGAATGATGGCAAATTTGTTGGGCCAAATTGGGAGAATGCCCTATGCCTTTGAAGTCTTTACTGATGAAGATGAGATTCCAGAATTAAAAACGGATATTTTCTTCGAGTATGGATTTTTGGTCAGGTGCATTGGGGTTGATAGATACACCTATGATTGGAAATCATGTGATGATAGAGTGGAAGCCGATAGACAATGAGAGAGGGAAATCGCAAGGGAGGAAGAACGAAGTGCAACCAACCTCTAAGGAAGGTTGAATGAACTTATTGAGGCGCAGATCTTGATTCATAAGAAAATCGATGATATTCATACTCTAATGTTTGATGTCGAGTGAGATCTATAAGAGTCTTACTATAAGATAGACCTATTGACGGAATCGCTTTCCTTTGAATAAATATTTCGCTTCTCACTTATATTTAGGATTTTGTGCAGTTTATTGTTTGTTGTTTTGTTGTTTGCTTTTTCGTTTATTTAATTGTTTGTTTGTTAATATATGTTGAATATAAAAATAGTAAATATTTATTATTTATATTTAACATATTTGTTTTTCTAAGATTTTCTAGGGCTAAGTCCAAAAAAATTGAAAAGATAGAAGAATTGTAGAAAGTCGCAACCGCGACTATAGATCGTGCCCGTGACAATATGCAGTAAAACTTTCTGTTTTTATCGTGAGGAAAGTTATGATCACAACAGGCCTTCGCGATCACGAAACAGGCAGAATATTACCGTTACAGATCGTGATTTAACATGCAACAGATGGCTGAAACTGCCAATAACGGCTAGTTTGAAGGGGAAAACTGCTATATTGACTATTTTGGCAAATCAATGACCTAGTAGAACTCTATATAAAGATCTAGATTGATTTCATAACCACCACAACCTTCTACAAAGCTTACAAAAGTTCAGATTCTTTCATCTCTATTCTTTTATATTCAAACCCTTTGTCAAACCTTTACTTCAAAAACCAATATGCCTCGTGTTAAGGTAGTAGCAAATAGAAGACAAATCCTAAATTATCAACAAGATTATGGTTGTCCTTTTTCAATTCATTCACATGAAGAAGGGAAAAGATTCCATGTTTTGAATAAATTAGAAATCAATGGTATGATTTTTCCTGATATGGTTTTCTTGGAGATAATGGGCCTCCATGAGCAAAGGGGGATGTATCTTGCTGATCTTGGTTTAAGCACGTCTCTGGGAATGCAATTTCCACAAAATTGGGATTGGATTTTGGAATGTCTAGTGACATTCGATTTTGAAGATAAGAAGAAGAGGACGATTCAATTTCGCAACCAAGGTAAACATTACACCATCACAAGAGAGATGATGAGTGCTTGGTTCGGGTTTGAAATTGAAAATTCATCGACCATGATGGATTCTTTTCAAGCGAATCGAGTTTGGGCAAATTTAATGGGTAAGAGAACCTTTGACCCTAAAAATTCTCTAAACAAACATATCATCGATGAGTGTATTCTTCTACTACACAAATATCTTTCCACTTCAGTATTTTATCGAGTAGAGAATACCAAAATCAAAAAGAGAGATTTGTTTGTTCTTTCTTGTGCGATGAATAAGCAAAAAGCGGAATTCATGGATATAATTTGGGATATGATGAAGAAGAATTCTATGAGCATGAGGAACAAGATTGGGGCGGCTGAAATTATTACTGCTATCATCTTGGGTGTGTGAAACAAACTCCCCTATGTCTAACAACAGGGTGAGTATTTTCGTTATATGGATGGGAATTACTTGAAGAATACCAGACTTCTTTAAGAGAACGATGGTATTTATTCTTTCTACTCCTACTCCAACAGCACCAAGTTAATCTCGACTCATGAAGATTCTTCCGTTGGCCCATCTGATCATACGGCTAGACGTCGTCTTGAAAAGGCTACGATGATCGAAGAAGAAGATGAAGAAGAAGAAGACGAAGCTCTGATAGATTGGAAGGCGAGTATGCAACAAAAATTACACAATTGCCAAGCGAAACTTGGAGTAATGAAAAAGGACATGAACATTCTAAAGAAGAGTAATAAATTGATGCTTCGAAAATTATTATCCTTCTTTAGAAAACAAAATTGTCAATTTACTCCTAGTCCTCCAGATTCACCTTCTCAATAGACGGATTTACTCTTTTCTTTTCTTTTCTTTATTTACTTTTCTTTCAATTTTTTTGACTAGTTGTTTGTTTTTAGTTTTTAGATGTTCATTTTTAGTTAAGTCTTCCACAATGAGGACATTGTGTTCTTTAGTGTGGGGGGCATTTGTAAAAAAAATTCCCAAAAATCCAAAAAAATAAATAAAATTAAAAAAAAGTTGAAGAATTTGAAATTTTTTCTTGATTTTTTGTGTTGTTTTTTACATTATTTATACGTATACTATACTAACACATGTTCCAAGGTTATTTTGAGTGTTAGGTATTTCAAGTTTAATGTTAGTGCATATTTCGAACAAAATGATTCGAGTATAACCACACATTTAGAGTTTGAGCATTTTGGCTCAACATTTAGCATTTGGCAAGGATGAGGGTATTAAGAGAGAAAAATCAAAAGAAAGAGAGGATAACCAATGAGTTATGCAAAAGGTGAGGAATGGTACGGAGCAGAAACTTCAACCATTCAATGAGTGAAAAAAAATGAAAAAGTAGCATAGCATAAAAACTGGGTGCAAAGTACGAATATGTACTTCAAAAACATATGCTTAAAAGAAAAAAAATAAGAGAAAGTGGTATGGAGCATAAAATGCAACCACTAAAAAAGGGAGAGTGGATGGAGCATTAAATGCAACCACTAAGAGTGTTTTTAGTATCCTAGGATACCTAAAAATGCCTTGAGATGAAACTTTCTAAAGTGTGCTCCCTTTAAACTTTATACTTTATACTATACTTGAGAGAACGAAATATTCAAGTAAGCATATAAAACTTATATGAAGACTCAATTCGGTTGACCCTCCATTAAGAGCAAAGATATACAACTGAGTTATATAAATTGCACATTAATAATTTGTGAGAAATATTGAACTTTTACTTTAACTTTATGCAACGTGGGAATGTGATACTCACTATAATAGTCTTTCGCTAAATGAGGTACTAACTTGAATACTATTTTATACAGTTCCATTTTTTTTACCTTGAGAACAAGGTAAAAGTTAAGTGTGGAGGTGTGATAAGTGTATAATTATACTTATTATCATGATAGTTTTACTTATAAAACGATATGGTTTTGTTTCAATTTGTACTTCATATAAAAGATTTCACGTGGTATGCAGTTGTTATTGATGAAAATGCCGAAACTAGGTGAATCTTGGGAGTTAAATGATCAAAAGTGGAATTCTAAGTAAAAAGAGTGAAAAAGGTGCAAAAAGATGCATGGAACATAAGGATTTGGCGTAGGATCGGAGTTGTCAAAGATTGACAAAGTTGCAAAGAAGAAACATGAAGAAAAAGACATGTCATGATCGTGACACCCATTCGCGGTCGTGACTTGTTACTCTTCATAAGAAGAAAGTTACAAATCATTATTCACGATCGTGGCATGTGATTCGCTCTCATGACTTGTGACTATTATTATTTATCTCTTTTCAACTACTAACCGCCAGATAATAACTATCAACAGCCATCAACTGCTAATCGAAAAGACACCTTTTGGAAGTCAACCAATAGTAAAAAGGTGCCTTTCCATTGTAAATGAGGATGAATCTTTCTATCTAATCATATTGAAGTGATGCAATCCTTCGCCAATGGACACGACTCTTCGTTTGGATAAACGCAACCCTTCACACTCTATAAATAGGGTTCAAACCCAACCATTTTCATGCATGGTGTGTGGCATGAGTAGTAGGCATTGAATGATAGTATGCGTGCATAGAGAGTGAAAATATCTAGATTTCACTACGTTCAAAGTCTTAGTGAGAAAAATGTATAAGTGATTAGATTCTTATTTTGATCACTATATTTCTTCACAAATTTAAGCGTTTGTTGTATGAGTGTAATTGCAAAGCACTTATCAATAAAAGTTTTCGTTCTTCAACATTCTTTTGTTCGATATTCACAAAGAACTAGTGGAGGTTATGTATGAGTTAGGACTGAATTTAAAGTAGACGCAAGAATTGCGGGAATTGATGACTCCCATTAAAGAGTGGATACTGTTTGATCAACTTTAGCTTTCACTTGCATACCTTACAACTTTACTTTGTTTTCTACTTATACTTTCTATTTCAAAATTTATGATATGTCTAAGTGTCATAATGAGTATTTCGTCTTCCATCATTTATATTAATCAAGTTATTTGCTTTCAAGTTAACTTTAAGAGTGATTTTGGGGTTAACAAGATTGTGTATAATCACTAGATCTGTGATTATAACATTGTTTAGTGAGCCAACATTTTTGGAATGGTAACTTGCTAAATATGGCTATGTGAGAGCGACCCCGTACTAAGCATAGTAATATTGTCATCCAGGTTTTTATAAGTGTCATAATTCGTTTACCCTAGATTTAGAAAAGTCATCTCATGTGTTTCTTGGCGATGAATTATTGAATATTTGGGCGTCTAGAACCGTATTTGTTGAAGTTATTTAGTGTATGAAATATTCTTGATGATTTTACATGTTTTTCTCTACTAAACTTGTTCATAGGATATATCTGTATATTTTATATTTTCTCTAGTCTATTCATACATATATCTATTAACCCATCTATCATCCAAACGCTCCAATCAAATTATCTACTTTCGTTTATTCCGTAACTCTAGTTGGTCTTTAGAACCGAATTCTTTCCCTGTGGGATGGATATCTTTTAAAATTACATCGAAATTGTATACTTGTAGTTGTCCCCATTTTTCTATTTGATAAGCGGTATTAACAACACCTGTTTTGTATTTTCAACTTTTATCTTATCGGTAGAAAAGTATGGAACAAGGTTTTTGGCACCGTTACCGAATTTAAGCCTATCGGAACAAGTATAACCAAAATCTTGCGATCAATCTAACCTATAGCCTCTACGTAGTAATTCCTCGAAAGTAATATTAGAATATATAGAATAAAATTTAAGATAATGGTCTTTTGGAGGATTTTGTGCATGTTGATTTCGATGAAACTAACAATACAAGATGTACCTCTGATGCTGATGAAGAAGGAGTAATCTATGCAAAAAATCAACTTAGCATGCCACTCTCTTTACTTCCTAAACTAGCATAAGAGCCAAAAACTAAGGAAATTAAAGATGATGAAGATCTTTCAATCTACTTCAATGAAGAATATCATGCTTAGCCTCAATAACCCAATGTAGAGACCCCTATTGTAGATTCGAGTCTTCCAAGAGAGATTAGAACTCATCGTAATTACCCAATCGAGAGTATGGTTGATGATGTTCATAATCCAGTCATGAGGTGATGTTTGCTTAGCAGAATGATGAGCCATCCATCTTTCATCTCATTAATTGAACCCAAGAAGTTTGAAGTTGCAAAAGGAGATGACTACTAGATGATGGTGATGTAAGAAGAACTAGATCAGTTCAAGAGTAATGATATTTGGGATCTAGTTCCTCTAAAGGAAAATCAATCATCATACCAAATGGGTTTTCAGGAATAAGCTTGATGAAGATGGAGTTGTTGTCACAAACAAGGCTAGGTTTATTGCTCAAGGCTACAAACAACAAGAAGGGATCAATTATGATGAGATGCACTAGTAGCTCATCTTGAAGTAGTTAGGATCATATGCACTTTTTCATCCCATATGAGCTTTAAGCCATTTTAGATAAATGTTAAGAGCCCTTTCCTAAATAGCTTTATCTAAGAGGAAGTTTATGTGAACTAGCCTCTTGAATTTGAAGATGCAAAGAATCCAAAGCATGTGTACAAGTTGAAGAAAGATCTGTATGGATTATAGCAAGCACCGTGTGCTTGGTATGAGAGGTTGATTAACTTCCTACTCAACAAAGGCTATGAAAGAGGCAAAGTAGATACAACTCTGTTCATCATGTCAATGAAAAAAGATGTGTTTCTCATCCAAATATATGTCGATAATATCATATTTGTAGTAATTGATGAAAGGCTTTGCTAAGAATTCAATAAGTAAATGAAGAGCAAGTTTGAGATGTCAATGGTGGGAGAGCTCAACTTTTTCCTTGGACTGCAAATCAAGCAATGTGAAAACGGAATCTTCATTAGTCAAGAAAAGTATGCTAAAGCAGTCTTGAAGAAGTTTTACATGGAGCATTCGAAGCCAATGTCCACACCCATGACCACTAACACTATCTTGAGTAAGAATGAGGCTGGTAAGCTTGTAGATAGTAAGTTCTACAGAGGTATTATTGGCTCACTTCTTTACTTAACTACTAGTATGCCTGATATTCAATACTTCATATATTACTACACACGATATCAAGCTGATCCCAGAGAATCTCACTTAGCAACTATTAAGAGAATTCTCTAATATTTGCAAGGTTCCTATTGATGCAGGTCTGTGGTATCCAAACAACTCAAACTTCACTCTAAGAGGATACATAGATGTAGATTATGGAAGGGAAAAACTCGATAGGAAAAAGAACTACTAAAGGATGTCATTTTCTTAGAGAATGCCTTGTCTCTTGGTATAGTAAGAAGCAAACTTCCACTACGTTAAATATTGTAGAAGTTGAGTACATGGTAGTAGGAAGTTGTATAGCACAATGGCTATGGATCAAGGATCAACTGGAGGATTATGGTATAAAGTCTAAATACCTCAATTAACAAGAGTGTAATGAACCTATCCAAGAATCGAGTTCAACATGGTAGGATGAAGCATGCCAATATTAGACATCACATCATAATGAATCATGTTCTCAGAGAAGATGTCAAATTGAAGTATCTTCTTTTAGATGAGCAGCGTGCAAACAATTTCACAAAGCCATTAGCAAAGGAGCAATTCAACACTCTTAGGGAGCTAATTGGTATGGTGAACCCAATTTGATGAAAATCCCATAAACTTAACTAACTGTCAAAAACAAGATCAAAGTTGTGCTAAGCTAAATGAGGTGACATGTATTTCCTATGTCTGATTTAACATTGTTATTTTCACGGTTAAAAATGAAAAAGCCACTTTATTGAAGGGTTTTTGAATTATAATCATTCAATGCTAATACTATTATGTTTTATTAAGGCGGTTTATACACCTTTACTAGTGCAGGTATTGTGGAGAGGACTCGTGCACTATTGCAGGTATTTTTTCTATAAAAGAGGGAAGTGGGTTGGAGAGAGAGAAGGAACTTGCAATATTGAAGCTTAAGAATTTATTCTCAAAATCCCTAAATTCATTTCTTCTCAAATTTTATCTGCAATGACGTCTTTTCAATAATCATCGCAAGAATGTGAGCTTTAAGAGAATCAATACTTCCTAAAGGATAAATCGTAGAGAAATATGTTCATAGACATCGTTGGAAACACTGAAACGATCATCCTTCCCTAAGGTATAGTTCTTACTCAAGTGAAATGGGGAAATGTTGTTATTAAGTGGATTATGAAGGAGTTCTCAAGAATGGAATGCTACGAAGAGTGATGAAGCAGCAAAATATGAGCAATTTCCTCCTCCTTGATGGATAAGAAATTAAGGATATTATGAAGAGCTTCTAAAACAACCTCTAAACCATTGAAGGATACCAAGATATCCTTTCTAATAAAATTGAATATAATTCATATTTGGTGTCTACGAGTTTGATTGGAAGCATTCACCATATGCTGTTGAAGGTCACTATACTGAGGAAGAAAGATGGTGAAGAGGTTTTTGATGTCTAGGAAGATTGGGAACTTCTTGCAGACTATATATCTGGAGAAATTAAGGCCTATAGCTTGACATCGAGGGTAAGAGCTTACCATGAGCTCTTAACCAAAGTATTACTACCCAAAATTAGATCTCTTACCAGTTGCACAAAGTTTGAGAGATGTATTGTCTACCACATCATGATTGGCAAGCAACTAAATTAGCCAGTGCTCATTCTCCATCATCTCACCATGGTAATAACATGTTTCATCATGGCTATCTCATCACAACCATAGTGAAAGCCCTTAGAATCATTGTTGAAGGCTATTAAAGAGTAAGAGGAGATCATTTGTGCAATTGAAGAGAACTTAAAACTTTAAGCATTTCAAGGAGGTTAAGTTCTCACAGTTTCATTCTTTGTATACCAAGGCTCAAGACATCAAGATGAAGAAGACCAAGATAAATCCTACTGTATTTCAAAAAGATTTATTGAAGGAAGATGAAGACTTAGGCATGAGTGATTTTAAAGGGTCTAGTGAAGGGATTGAGGATGAACTCCCTCTAATGGCTCAATTGTTAAGGGGAAAGACTACTATAAGCCTAGTGGCAAATGTGGTTGCACCTAAAAAGAAGCTAGCTCCGCCAAAAGAAAAGCAACATCTGTGCCTCCCAAAGCACAACCTAAGAATAAAATAAATTTAAAGACCAAGGCATAAAGGGAAGCTGAGGTAAAGGCAAAGTTAGCAGTAGAAGAAATAGAAGCTATTATATCTACTCTTCCTCCTCCACCTCCAAAATTTTTAGAGAAAGTTTAAAAGATTTCTGCAGTAGAACTTTGTCAAGGCTTAAGGGAGAGGAAAAGGAAATTTGAGGCTTCTAGTCTTGAAGAAGAGACCACCTTTAAAAAAGAGGTGAAGAAGAAAAAGGAGGAAAAAGATACAATAAGTCCTGGTGTTGCTGAGCAAGTTCATCAAGTTGTAAAGAAGCTTAAAGGAGTCTAAAAGAAAAGGAATGCCTTAACTAGACCCAAGCTATCTCTAAAATTGTTTAGAGTGATGAAGAGGCTAAGGAAATCAGCTAGGATGTTTTTTAGAAATCACCTATTCCTAAAGAATCTACCAAGTCACCCATTCATACTCTGTTACACATTATGTATGCCCTAGAGGCAATTAGGGTGATATATCTTTTATTAGCTATAATGTACAAATAGTTTTGAATTATTAAAAATAATCAAAGGTAACTTTGTTACTTATCAGTGAGTTCTACTTATTGTATCTCGCTGGTATCATATATGTTTTATTATGTATATGCGTATTGATGAAACAAAGTCTGTGACTAATTCATAGGGTAAAAGCGCAAGGACATAGAGGGAGCTATGTGGAGTGAGAACTGCACATACATGTTACTATGAATAGTCTAAATATCCCTAGTCGTAGTTTCATTGAGACTGGACAACAATGGAGTGGAAAGACTATCATGTGTAGGCTTACTCCTTGGATTAGTTCCAAGTAGTGGATCTCACGAGTTGAATACCGTGAGTTAACACATGAATGTATTCAGGTAATACATTGGAGACCACTATAGACACTCAGAAATAACTATATCCATGTGTCGGTGTCATGTCTTATTGCAGTAGCAGTACAAGTATCCTTAGACGGGTGATTACGAGTATAGCGATGATCCCATGTTGGTAAGTAGTGTAGTCAAGATGGGATCCATCACTCTTGATATAGTAATTTAATGGAGATGTACCTTAGGGGCCCCTTGTTAAAGTGAAACACTCATACACCTCTTATCAGAGTATACGATTGATGAAACAGGTTTCTAATCGATCAGGATACAAAATGATTGAGTGGTGTTCTTCGTGAACAACTCTAATTCTAGGATAGCTACAGCTATTACATGAGCTAACACTTAATATAGTGTGAGCACGGTATTTTGTACCAGCTGGCGCATTCGATGATGATGGCTTTTTTGGAATTTTATCCTTAAATCACACAATTTTTTAGTATTCTGACGCATCCGAATGGGAATCCTTCTCATCTCTAAATTCAAAAGGACGTTTTCAATAAAATTATTTAATTAATATATATATATATATACATATATATATATATAATACATAAAAAATACATAAAACATTGCGGAAAACCAGATCCGGGGGCCTGCATTGCCAAAGGTGGCGAGCCAAACCTCGTCAAAAGGCTTCAACGAGGCAAGCCTCACCAAAGTCCTTGGCGAGGCTGCCTCACCAAGCTTTGGCGAGGCTACCTCGCAAAGCTTTGGCGAGGCTCATGCCTCGCCAAAGTCACAGTGAGGGGCCTCGCCGAACTTTTCTTTTTCGGCGAGACCCCTCGCCGAAAAAACTTACCTTTTATGGATTTTCAGGATTTCTCCTATAAATACTCGAATCTTTTTCAATAATCGGGACTCGAAAAATTTACAAATAAAAATATAACTTTTAGAACTACTTACAAAAATTAAGATGAATATTTTTTGACTTCCAACACAATTTTTTTACCTAAACTAAAGGACGAGGAGGATTTTCAACTGCCAATCGGATATCTTCGAAGTGGATTCATTCCGTAAGGGTAAGCCTCTGAGTTCCTAGAACTGCAAATTCTATGCTTTCGGTGTTTATCTTCTTCTTCTGATTTCACTTCCGAACCTAGGATTTTTATTGTTTTTAATATTTTTATTTTATACAAGTGTTGTAATTCTTCTTCATCTATTTTTCTTTACTAAAAGGAGATATATGTTAGAACACTACCAAGAAGGGAATAAAATAGATTCTCGGATAATAACCTCATCAATTTACTATGCGAGCAATTTCATTAATTAAAATGAGCAACCAACGTGCTAATAAAATGAACTGTTTTATTTAAATAACAAATACATTATTGCGATTGATTGTTTTAGGCCACACGAGCCTCTCTAAATTCAAAATCGAACATATATGTGATATCCCCTGTGCTAACCCTTGTGGATGCAGGTAGATTAGGATTAGATGTATGTTTAGGATTTTAATTTTCCATTGGGTATCACAATTTCAATTTTTTGGGACATGTAATTAGTAAGTTAGAAGGCGGTTGCATCCCCCGATTTTTGGAAGCCTTGTAATTTTTATTTTTCGTGTTTGTTTTCTTTACTACTTTATGGATGGTTTATTATTTCACCTTGTGGATGTTTTATTATTTTGCAATATGTGAATCATGCATATAAACTTGAAAAACAACCTAAGTGCGAATATGCACAGTTAAGAGAGTACGGTTTTCTGTAGATGTAATATAATGTGATCCAATAAGCACTAAGCAACTTATCCCAGACCGAATCTCTGTGTCTTGGTGGGCCATCCCCCGGACATTAAGCCTTACAGGACTGTAATTCATGGAAAGAGCTAATCAAGGTGGTGACTCCACACTAAGAGATAGTGGATTCAGGTTAGAACCGATCTAGAATGTTTTCGCTCTCTCTTTTCAACCTTTTTACCAGGTCCCCGACCCGGCGTACCTTTTTTTAAACATCCTGGTGGACTGCGCCTATGAAACCGTGCGCTCTCGGCCCACCGCTCCATGTTGCCCGCTCACAGTGGCGACTCCACTAGGGATTTTTTCTAAAACTAATTTTTTTAAAAGGTTTTAGATTTTGGATAAGTGTCGAAAATTATTAATCATGATATTCCATTTTCTCTTAATTTTAACATATTCTTAATAACGCATTGTAGTAGAACGGATTAGCCCATAAGTCTAAGGTACCCCTATTACAGCGAAGCTTTCTCTTTTACAAATCTGCCTCCCTGAGAAAAGACTGTACTTGAGCGAGTAAAGCACTTGTTGCCATATCGCATGTACCTCCCTCGTTAGAACCTATTTGGGGAGAGGCTTGGAGTGTATTTCAGTGTAACAAGAACCTTCCACATCAGCAACCCATTTATAACCCCCATGTAAATAAACCATAGGCATTTTCTCTAGGTTGTTACCCAGACACACGATCATGCATTATATTTTCCTGCAGGTGCGCTCCTTAGTATCCTCGCGGTACTAAGATGAACCAAACTTAGTTGTATGGTTGGAAGAAAGATAATGTGTGCTATGTGTTTACCGCTTTCCGATTCATCATGCATCCTGCACATGTTCCATGGTAACCACGAATCTTTGTGCAGACATTTGAACACACACACACTCATATTAAACATGATCTGATGTCATTCATGCTTAAGACTTAGTTGACACTTGAGATTGTGTCACCTTAGGATAACATGAAAACAACTAGAATCATGAAGCATCATTCAACCCAAGTTTTAGCGTGATGTCCACATGATGTCCGACTCTTAATACGAACCTAACCAAAACCTTATACAATTTCCACTTAGCATCTGACTTATAGCCCTGTCGGAGCAATTATACATACCAAATGCCTACACGAGGCAAACGTGAACACAAAGGATATCCCAGTTGATGTCTTAACCTACATAAAACTTACCCCTGAAACCCTACTTTTCACCCAAAATACTCATGCATCACTACATACCTTTTATGATGTCCACTAACATCCAAGACTCTGCCCCAATGGGGTAAAAGAACCAAAACATTCATCTATATGCTGCATATGGTAGTTATTTCCATACATTTTTGTATCACTTTTCGTTAGGGTATGTCACACTGGTCACCCCAACACCAAGAGAACTAACTTTAGTTCTCAAACCTTTGACTTATCACCACATAGGTAATTAGGTCACTTCATTTCACACTATCCCTAGGATAGAGTATGAATCTCAAAACCAATGGACCTTCATTTATCGCTTGGACTAATGATTTTGCTCTTTTTATGTGTGATTTCTATCTCGCATCATGGCACGCTAACCCTTTTTTCTGCAGCCATAACATTAAACATTTCATGCATAAATCATGCACCGTGAACATACATGCATTCTCTAACAATCTCCGTATGTATTTCAGCCAGAAAAAAAGCCGATTTTCCAGAAGGCTTAGAATAGGGCTTCTCGCCAGTTGATCCACATCTCTCCATCCACGGCTAACCAAGAAGGAGTTATGTACACCGACTTTAGCTCAGATTCAGAATAAAATGCTCCGCATAGCTTCCATAACATGGCTTAGCAACAAGAAGAGAATGTGACCAATGATCAGAGTCCCGGGGCAGGTTAGAACCCACAAGCCAACTAATTGTCGGTGAGCGCCGAGAATGCTACTGCAATAAATGCCTTCACCAATAATAACTAGTTTTTTTCAATCCTCAACTATCACACTAGAATTGGGCAGCCCGAGTAGAGGGCAAATGATGTAGTGCCAAATGTCGGTGGCACAATCCTACCGGAGGGACCGTCATCTTCCACTACTATATTCTTGAGTTCTGCAGCAGTCATCCCTAACTTCCATTAGTTCAGTTCTAGGCAAGGTCAGCCTTAAATAGTGTATGAGCCATAGGTGGGTGGCTAGTTCTTCCCGGGGTAGCCAAGGCATGCTTCATTTGCACCAAGGGCGGTAGGGCCTTCAGAAATTAGGCCCTCTTCTAATTACATTCCCTTTATTCAAGGGGTTGCTCAGCCCACAATGCCCAGCTGGGGCAAACCTTCTCAAACATTTTAGGTTCAAGGGTAGTACTACCCGAGCTTGGAGTATGGGGGCTTCTCGAAGACCTAAAATAGTATGCTCCAACCGCCTGGAATGGCTGAACTCTGGAGATAGTTCTTAGCCACTCATGTACAAGGGCAGAGGGATGCGATCCTAGTGCAACCCACAGTTGGGGATGAGGATACTTTACCACCGACCTTTGCTATGCCCCAATTCAAAAAGTACATGGGCAATGCGGATCCACGCGCGTATATCGCGCATTATCAAAATGTGATGAGGGCTTTAAAGATTAGTGGTTGTATGATGGCCAAATTGTTCATCGTCATGTTTGGAAACCCCGTTAATGAATGGTACAGTCATTTGCCAATAGACATAGCCTATGACTAGGGACGTCTATCCTAGGCAATGGTGGACCACTATGGGTTCAATACTTTGATAATCACTACTATGCAGAATCTAGAGGTGGTGAATTTCAAGCCCTATTTCGAGAGATGGATGGCTACGCAAGTACACTTTTAATCTCGTTTATCTTTACCAGAAATGATCGTAAAGCTCTTAGATGGTGCACTGCCATCTTACCGGAAGAGGCTGGGGTTTGAGACTTTCTATAGTTATCAAGAAGTTTTCATGCAGGAAGAGAAGATAGAACGCTATGATGCCATGGAGGCAGAAATGGGGCAACAGGTTGCTAAGCCCTATTATAGGAAGAACGATTCTAACCCTGTGCAGGTAAAGGTGAAGCAACAGGCAATACAATTGGTGAAGGAAGAAAAGGTAGCCGATGTTAGACTACCAAAGGAAGAATATCATGGCATCTTGCCATACGTTGCTAATTTGGGATCCTTGTTCATCAAGCTGAATGAACTTAATCAATTGGAGAGCTTGAAGAAGCATGTCCCTCCCAGGCTGGAAGAAAAGAACAATTACTGTCATTATCATGTGGCTGTGGGATACCGCACAAATAACTGCAAGGAGCTCCTGAAAGCTATTCAGAAACTGGTGGCTGGTAAGGTCATCCATGAGCCTGCACTCAAGCCTGGCATGAAGAACAACCCTTTGCCGAATTTTGAGGCGAGGGTAGGAATGATTAACTTAGGGCTAGAAGAGTGAAAGGTCATTAGCTGCCTATTTGAAGGGCTTGGAGAATTTGTGATGATGGTTGGGTCGGGAAGCTGTCCTAATCGGATTTTGAATATGCTGGAGGAAGAGTGTAACCACCAAGGGTGAAGGGTAAGATCAAAGCTGTTGAGATCAACCTTATTGGGGTGCTGGTATTTAATGGCCAGAAACCTACGCCACTTCGCGTAGGGAGAGAACAGTTAGGAGAAGCACCGGAAGGCAAAGGAGAGGAGTATGTGATGGCGATTGAGTCGGGGATGGACTCAGATGACGTGATGGAGATGCTTGAATCTGAGTCAAGCAATCGAGTGATTAGAGTCCTGAGGGCTAGTTTTAGCTTAGCAGTATGTTAGTTTTTAATGGGAATGACTCACTGTCTTCCCACTTATCCAAGTTTTATAGCCTGTATCGAGCATAGAGCCTCTCTCAAAACATGATAGCTACACTGTTTCTGTGCTCACTAGCAGGGGTAGCAAGTCAGTGGTACAAAATGCAATCGGTTGAGACCAAGAGTAATTTGAACTACATCTCTGTAGAGTTCCAGACGGAGTTCACATTTTTAGAACCTCCAAAACAAACGATGCGAGATCTGCTCACTTGTGTACAGAGGGAAGGAGAATTACTCACCAGCTACGTAAAGTGGTGGATGTTTATCTATCTAGTATCTGAGCTTTTTACAGTACAATTGATAATAGGTGGATCCCGGGATTAGTATCGCTATCATTTGTCAAGGCTGGCAGTCCTAGATTTTGATGAGTTATCTTTTGACGCTCATCATCACGACAAGGAGATAATGACTAGACACCATAATGTTCACGCATTAGGATCAGGAATACCCACTGATTCTATGCTAGCAATGCTATCTCAGTCTAACCCGATGGTGAACGCAGTGGTTAATGAATAAGAAGGCACCGAGGATGATCCTTTGGTAGAAGTATTCTCAGTAGAGGGAGGAGAACCATGGAAGGACGCAATGAAGGTGGAATCCAGGAAAGCACCAACAAAGGTTCCCATTGATCTCGATGCATATGTCCCTAAGTTGAGAAGGAAAAGGAAACCCAAAGAAGGAACCTCGGCTGAGGGTGAGATCATTTCTGGTGGGAAGAAGCCTTTAAGCTTGGATTCTTACAAGTTGAAGGGGTAACCTGTCCAAGCGGAGGATGGATATGACCAGTACCCTTAGGTCAATTCCAGGGAAACAAGAGTGACGGAGAATGGAGTACTAAGGGTTACTAAGAGTGGTAGAGTTTTCAAAAGGGATGAGACTGTACAGCTCAATGATTCCAGGCTAAAGGAAATAGCAAGGGAATAGCCTGAGCCACCTCTCCCCCCAAAGGTGGATGAAGATATGCTAGACATAGACCCTTTGATAAATCAGTTGAAGGGGACTCAGGCCAAATACAGTATCTAGAGGTTGTTGAGATGTCGTAAAAGCATAGGATGGGTTTAGTCAAGAGGTTGATGGAAATGCTTGCCACGCCTACAACCTTAGTAATCGAGATGTGCGCTACCATCGGAGAAGGAATTGTGCCCCCTCAGATGTCGCCCATAACTTTTAATCAGTCAAAACTTCCACAAGAACTAGGATTGCATAATCGGGCCTTATTTATTAGGGTTCAAATTTTCGACTGCGCGATACCATGTGTAATGGTAGATGATAGGTCAGCTCTCAATCTATATCCTCTTAAGGTCGTACCTCACCTAGGGCTAAGGGAGGATATGTTCAGCAAATCTTACACGGTGATTCGAGCCTTCGATGAGTCGAAGAGGGGTGTAGTAGGTAGCTTTGAAGTAGAGGTCACCGCTGGAGGAGTGACCTCCAATGTGAAGTTCACTGTGCTGGATATTCCAGTAACTTATTCATTGCTTCTAGGCAGGCCATGGATCCATGCAATTTGGGGCAATCCCTTTACACTAGAAGATAAAGGTTATTCATAAAGGGATGCCGTTGATGATCGAGGCTGATGAGGAATCAATGATGGTAGCTGCTGCATTTGAGGAGAGAACAATGCAACGGCTGAGGGTGGAAATGGTTACTGAAGAAAAGAAGAAGGGGTGCGGAACTCCGAAGGGATATAGCTTCTTCCCTGGGAGACTAAGAACTTAAATGAAGAAGCAAGGTTTTATCCCTAGAAAAGGCTTGGGGAAATATCATCAGGGGATTATCAAGGCCATCGACCCTATTCTTGTCAAACCTGGATTAGGTCTAGGTTTCACCCATAGCATTAAAATGTACAAGCACAAACGGCCCATGTTCTGTAACATGGTAAGCGTCTGAAAGACGGAAGGCACTAAGCCATACCTGGGAGAGCTGAAATAGATGATCCTGAATGGGGAGGAAGTCAAAAGACTCAAAATATTCAATGATGTGTTTGAATTCACAACCGACCAGCTGATTGAGTCCCCTGTTGATGCTGAACTAGAAGAGAAACCGACCTTGGCAATAACCCTAATTGAGGAATATGAAAAAGGTGGAATACTGGAAGATGCAATGGTAGCTTTCACCAAGGCTGTTAATGAGCTGATGAAGAAAGGTGATGCACGAGACCAAGATCTACCAGGCACTATCAAACTCCTCATCGAAAAGCTGATGCAGACCACTCTTGAGGCAGAGCCTACCACTGACGCACCTACTGCTATAACAACTAAAGCCCCTCAGCTTGTGGAGGAGGAAATTGATGATGTAATAATGAATATTTCTTATGTCTTTGACAATTTTACCTACGAGGCTCATTCAATGAAGTACGACAATTTTGCTTACTTGTTTGATGTTCTGCCTGACAGCACCATGCATTCATATGATCATACACATAATGTCTTTAACATTCATGACACATCATTAAACGAAATTAACTTGGGTATAAATGAGTCACCAAAAATGGTGACAATTTCCAATGATTTGACTCCTGAAGAAAAAAGAGAGATCACAAATGTACTTAAACATCACGTGGCAGCTTTTCCTTGGTCATATGAGGACATGCCTGGAGTGGATAGACAGATTGTGGAACACCGTATCCCAACTGACCCTCGGATCAAGCAGGTAAAGCAAAAACTACGTCGCTTAAGGCCTGAATGGGTAGAAAAGGTCAAGGCTGAACTGGCAAAGAAGATTGAAGATAAATTCTTAGAAGTAGTTGAATACCCGACATGGCTAGCCAACATTGTCCCAGTAGTAGAAAAGAAAGATGTCAAGGTCAGAGTTTGTGTGGATTTCGGGGATCTGAACAAGGCCTCCCCAAAGGATGACTTCCCTCTACCCCACATCAATGTACTGGTCGACAGCATAGCAAGGGCAGACATGCATTCCTTCATGGATGGCTTCTCAGGCTATAACCAGATACTAATAGCTATAACTGATAAGATCAAGATAGAATTCATCACTGAATGGGGCGTATACTACTACAAGGTAATGCCATTTGGTTTGAAAAACATTGGCGCAACATATTAGCAAGCAGTCGCAATCCTCCTACATGATATGATCCATAAGGAGGTGGAAGTTTACATTGATGACATGCTTGTGAATTCCAACACCAGAGAGGAGCATCCAGCTGTCCTAGACAAGTTTCTCACCAGAATCGAAAAGTATAATCTGCACCTCAACCCAAAAAAGTGTGTATTTGGGGTCACATCAAGGTAGCTCTTGGGGTATATAGTCAACCAAAAAGGGATTGAGATGGATCATGATAAAAGTAAAGCCATCAGGGATATGCCCGCACTGAAAACTAAGAAAGAAGTCCGGTCTTTCCAGGGGTCTGTACAGTATGTACGTAGGTTCATCGCCAGACTCACTACTATCTGTGAGCTAATCTTCAAAGTACTTCGAAAGGACCAGCCAATAGTTTGGAATAACCAGTGTCAAGTAGCGTTTGACAAAATCAAGCAATACCTATTCAGCCCACCCATCCTCCACCCACCAGAACCTGGAGAGCCTGTAATCCTATACCTAGCAATTGAGGAGTCATCGGTTGGAGCCATGTTGGTGCAAGAACACGAAGATAGAAGTTAACATGTAGTGTACTACTTGAGTAAGAAATTACTCGAGTATGAGTCACGCTACACCTTGGTGGAGAAAATCTGCTTAACGATGGTTTGGTTGACAAAGAAACTACGACATTACTTCCAATCTTATCATATGCAAGCCATATCAAAGATAGACCCGATGAAGTACTTATGCCAGTCACCAACACTAGCTGGAAAACTCTCACAATGGTTATTGCTAATATCTGAATTCGACATTCAATATGTGACCAAAAAAGTCATTAAGGGACGAGCAGTCGCTGAATTTTCGACAAATCAACCATTGGAATCTGATTACGTTGAAAATCTAGAATTTCCAGATGAGCAACTACCATTGATAGAGGACGTCGATGCAGAGTGGAAAATGTTCTTCAATGGTGTAATGAATAGAAATGGAGCCGGCCTAGGTGTTGTATTGATAACACCACAAAATGAAGTCATACCCCTTTCTAAATGATTAGAATTCCCAGTAACAAACAATGGGGTAGAATATGAGGCTTGCCTGTTTAGGTTAGAGGCACTTCGAAAGGCACAGGCAAGAGAAGTATCGATGGTGGGAGACTCAGCTTTGGTTATTAAGAAAGTCACTGGTGACTGGGAAATAAGAGAAGAATCACTCAGTCCTTAGTGGAAGCAGTATGGAAAATCTCACAAAAATTTTCCAAATGCATCTTCAAATACGTGCCCGGGGATGAAAACCAAATGGCAAATGCACTCACTACACTAGCATCAATGTGGGAAGGCCCTAGAACTCAATCAATCAAGCCTGTTGTATTGTAAACGGCCAAAGAACCCTTCTAATGTAACCTAGTGGAAACAGAGGATCAACAAGCTATCGAGAATCGGTCCTTCGACATCGTCAAATTTTTACAGACCGGGGAATACCCAGAAGGTGCAATAGACTTTGAAAGAACATTAGCGACTCAGTTTCATCTAGTAGAAGGGGACCTGTTCAAGTGAACATCAAAAAGAATGATGTTGAGATGTCTCACAGAACATGAGGCACTATTGGTAATGAGACAAATGCATGCAGGAGATTGCGGTCCACACATGAATGGGATAGTACTGGCTAAGAAAATACAATGACAGGGATATTATAGGACAACAATGGTCACAGACTGTGTATCAAAAGTACGAAAGTACCACGAGTGCCAGCTTTATGGTGACATAAGTCATCTACCCCCATCCGAACTCCATGGCTTATCTACTCCTTGGCCATTCTCAGTGTGGGGCATCGACATTATTGGACATCGATTCATTATAGTAGCAATTGACTACTTTTCGAAATGGTTGGAAGCCAAATCTTACACTAACATCACCGCTAAGAAAATGGCTAAGTTCATGGAAAAGCATATATTCTCTCGATATGGCATCCCACATCACATCATATCAGATAATGGGGTTCAATTCTAAGTAACCACATCAAACCTAATGAGGAAATATGGGATCGAGCATCATCGGTCATCACCATACAGGCCACAACCTAATGGGGTAGTAGAGGCAGCTAATAAATCGATTAAGAAAATATTGAGTAAGATGGTCGTTACCTACAGGGACTAGGTTGATAAGTTGCCATTCACCGTATGGGGATACAAGATGAGCGTCAAAACTCCAGCCAATCAAACCCCTTTCTTGTTAGTGTATGAGATGGAAGCAGTTTTACCAGTGGAAATGGAAGTGAAATTGCTTCGAGTAGCACTAGAGGTGAGGTTAGATGGGTCAGAATGGGCAAAGGTAAGGTTTGAACAGTTGAACATGATTAACGAACAGTGGCTAAAGGCATTGGATCATTTGCAAATGTACCAACAATGCATGGCTAGGGCATACAATAGTTGAGTTAGAGCCAGAAGCCAACCGTTAAAAGCAGAAGACTTGGTTCTGAAATAAATGAGACCCTCAAATGTGGACAAAAGGGGAAAAGTTTTCCCAAACTAGGAAGGTCCTTATGTCATTAAGAAAATCTTGAGCAAAGGAGCTGCCAAGATCATGGACATGGATGGAAACGAGTTTGTCAATCCAATCAATCAAGATAAGCTCAAGCCCTACCACGTGTAAAAATAAAAGAAATACATTTACAAAAGTGAACACAAAAAAAGAGAGAAACCAATCCTCCAGATGGCACTTGGCTATTTGGGCAACAATTAAGACCATTCTTGTATAAAAGCCAGAAATGTCCGCTGAGTTGAAAACCTGTGAGAGGCGGCTCAGGTAAAAATTAGGACAAGGTGAGGAATAGAGGGACCGCGAGTTAGAAAACCTACTCTAGGCTAACTGACTGCAGGACTGAAATTATTGGAAAACTTGTACACTTTTTAAAATCATTCAATGAAATGTGTTATGCTTGCAAAGATTTATGTTTATGTTTATATGAATAGTGTGCATACAGAATATCACAAGTAAATAAAATTCGATAAAATTTCATAATCCAAGAATAAGCTAAAAACACAAGTCAAAAAAACAAATGGCGAAAACAAATAAGATCTAAGGGTGCCAGTTATTCCACCAGGCATGCTTCCTCGAAGTATCAGGAAGGGGGTCCAAAACCATCTTCATGCCTTTCCCACTTACGAGACACCATAAAGTGATTATCAGCATCCGGGAGAACCTTGATCTCACCAAGCCATCCGTGGTAGAATTCATCAGTATCTGTGGTCTTCGGGGTAGTGTAATTCAATATAACAACTCGAGCGCGTGCACAAAGCCTCCGCATATCATCAGGTGTGTTAGGTTCGAAGTCGTGGAAATGGGTTGAACAAAGAGACCTAGGAACCCATTGCTGATGCCCATACTTCTTACACAGAAGAGAAGGGGAATAGGATGTGACGCCAAACAACCCCATCGACAAAACACCAGAATCATGGACGTCAATTACCACGAATGGAATCTCCAAACAAGGGTTGAGCCAAAGAATCTCAGAAGCTCGGTAGGAGCCTAGAATCTCGATCCAAGCAACTTCACTCAACGAAGGGAGGTACCGAGCTGTCCCTAAACATGGATCAGCAGTCAATCGAAGCTTCTCCAATAGCCATACCTACGTTAATCCATTTGTTTAAACAAACAATGAAAATCACGAAAGAAAGAGATAAGGAAAGAGAATTACCTCTAGTAAAGCAAAATGGTCTCTTGCTAAATCCAGATTCACCGAAGTAGTGTTTAAGTGGACCAGACTCTCAGCCAAGGGTAAAGCTGTGGGAGAAAGGCCTATGGAGAGTGGGTTAATGATCGATAGCAAACTGAAGGCGCAATCACCCCAACCCCACAAACAAACACTACTAGAAGAAATAGAGTCACCATTGAAGGCCAAGCTAGATGACTGCTAGGTTTATTCTCACACTAGCTAAGGACAGCTTTAACCCGGAAGCCACCAACATCAGGGGGAGATGACAGAAAGTGCCTGCTAGACTCAAGGTTCCATAAACCCTTCAGCTTATCTTCACCAAGGAAAGGTGAAGGATAGTCTCGCGGGGGATATTGGTGTTGACTCCTTCAGAAAAGGGAGCCCTAGGATAGCATGAAACTCCTCAACCAAGGGGCATAGCTCAAAGTCGGTAAAACAAAAAACATGAGTGGCAGGATCCAAGAATTTCAAGGCAGCATGAATGAAAGCCATATTCACAATCCTAGAAGCAAGGTATTGAAGACCCTGCTAACCAAAGTGCTCAATCCTTTACTAATCGGGTCCCCGAACAGTGCAGAGAAAGACCCAAAGGTACTCGTTATAGGTCGACCCAAGACCGGTGTTGCCTACACACATTAACCGCATACATTACCATTACATTCATTCATACATTTACGAAAAACATTCACAAACAAGGAAGCATATTCATGAAATAAAACACCACATATGAGGATCCGGCACTGCAAACGGCCAAAATCCCCCTTTCCTTTCATAAATCAGAAGTTTTTTCTTTAAGATTCTACAAAGCGGAGCTATCTAAAAAGTCTGGTTCGAAAAAAAAGAAAAGAAAACAAGAATCTAAAACTAAAGCTAAAGGGGAACTCCTAACATGCACCGCCTACGTGTTATCTCCACCCACCGGATCTCAAAGAAACATGGTGGATATCTCAAAATCCTCAGTACTTAGTCTCCCGGGTGCACCACTCGCTAAACTGGAGATAGGAGGAGGTTGGGGAGCGTGAAGAAAACTGACGTCCCATTCTGGAGAGAGGATCGGCCCAACATCTGAGCTATCAAGCAGGGAATCTAGGTCAAACATAAGAGGTTGATGAATGCCTGAGGAGGATACCCGCGCTTATACTCGAGCCTGCTCTGCTGTAGCGTTTTGCCGTAGTAACTCCTAATACTAAGCCTACAAACTCTGGTGACTAACCTCCAAACTCTGGTATTGAGCCTCCAAACCCTGATAATGGACTCCTAGATCTTGATGACTAACCTCAAGGCCATGATAATGAATATCTAAACCCTGATGGCTAATATCTAGTGACTGAAAGTGATCGTCGAGCTCCCGATAGCATCGCTCGAACTCCTCATTCCTCATCGCCATATCCTACAGTCATAAATCATGTCACGAAAATCACATCCATGTACATAAAAACATTACATTTCATGCATCGCATATGACAGGTCGAGATAAACGACATACCCATGCAATCCCATCCTCTGAAAGCATCAGGTCCCTCAATGCAAAATAATGTCGGGCCATCCGACCCATCTCCTTACATACGACCAGCAAAAGGAAAGGAGTGAATAAACGAATGTTAAGATATCCACAAAGACCACTTGTGATCTAAACCTCACGTGAGTAGTGTCGGAAGGATCATAGGCCAACGTGTGGTAGCTCGGGGGAAGAGGCACCTGCCGTGAGGTCCCCATGGAACCCATCAAGTAGAAGGTAGAGTCAAGGGGAATAGTAAATCTCCCTTCAACAACTCCCGAGGAAGATGTGCTTGCCCCCCCCGGGCGGTAGCATTCAAATCAAGCACTTGAACCCTCTTTCAGGACAATTCCTACAACGATAGACAAACAGTAAAAAACAGATCAACATGTATAAAAAAACAACACATTTCATACCCGGCACCCCACCAGCACCGATAGCACCCACACCAGAACCACCATCAACTCCCTGACCACACACTTGAATAGAGGATCAAGCCTCCTCGAGCTGAGTAGGCGGGCGAAGCGGGAGCAGCCTCTCCCGAATAAAGGCCTCGTAGTCACCACGATATCCTGAAAGCCTCACACCATGCTCCTCGAAGAGTACTACCCGTTCCTCGGGATTAGTAATCACCAAAAGCGCCCAAAATAGTTCGGTGGGAGGCGTGGGCGGAATGCGCCTATCAAACACTGGCTTAGTCTGCTAGAATTGAATACGCTACCCAGGTACCACTCACGAGACCTGAGCCCCTCAAGGATGAAGTGATTGCGGTCCACGTCTAGTCAAATCTCCTTTACCATATGATAGCTCGGAAGACCCCGCCACAGGTTGGGCTCCACCTGAAAAGAAAGAACAACAAAGTCAGAATAAATTTAAAGATAAAAAGGTGGTCATGTCCATAAAAACAAGGTCCATCACCTGCTCAAGAATCAACCTACAAAGATGCTGGTAGTAGCTAATAGAATCCAAAACATCCCCCTCGAAAGATGAACATATCCGGGACATACACGGGGCATCCTCCGAAGCATCAGCAAACTATGAGGTGGGAAGGAACTGATAAAAGAAGGCCCACGCCTACAAAAATAAAGGGGTTAATTAAGATTAATCAATCAAAAAATTAACATACGTAATTCACAAAGTAAGTAAACAATACCTAAAGAATCATGGGGCAGCAACACAGCGCCCGTAAGCGACCCTAAACAGCTAAGTCAAGGGTAAAATAAGTCTGCACCAGGATTGGCCGTGGCCAGTTAAGGCCACTAACTCCGTCTAAGTGCGCTAGCAGCTCAATCAACCCATAGTTGATCTCGTTGTTCGAGACAAGGAAAAATGTGACACTCAACAGGGTGGCCAAAAATGACTGTACGTACAGAGGAACATCAACCTTGGAAATAGACCATCGACTCGTCTAGTAGTCAAACAACATGCTATAACTCAACGCACGGCCTCTGGGGTCAACACCGAGTAGGTATCTAACGCCACTATAAATGGTGGGAGCCTTGAAGAACCGGTCCAAAAAGGTGTCAAACAGGATCACATTACCAATCCATGATAGATCAGTGATCACCACGACATCCGAAGGAGTGATGGTAACCTCCCCAATCGGAAAATGGAAGGTGTGTGAAATGTCTCACCACCTCTGAGTAAGCTTAACCAATGTTGCATACGGCAATAATGTAGGCCATAAAGATCTCGCTAGAGAAACAAAACCAGTGGCCTTGATAGCCTGAACAAGCTCGGGGTGAGAAGAGGCATGATGATACCATACCTGGATAGTGGAATATCCACCCGTGGGATGAAGTGTGGGGGATTGCAAACAAAATCAAATAACATTTTGTAATTAAATGCAAGAATGGTGAGAAAAACATCAAGATTTTTTTTCTTTCAATTTCTCTTAAATAATATAGATTCAAAGCACATTTGGGTCCCAAACTTTATTTTCAAATCTTTTTTTTCAAAAAAGTCCTCAGATATTCTTGGGTCTAAAACAATTCAGAATCTGATTGTGATTATCTTTTAGACAAATATTTCCTTCAAAAATTTTCAGATCCAAAAGACGTTTGGACTCCAAGTTTTAATTTTTTTCCAATCTCTTTTTTCACATAAAAAATAAATATATAAAAATTACGTAGGTGAGCGACCAAGGCCCCGAGAGGCATCGCTGGAAAAATCCGGCCAGCCTTCGGGGCCGCGCTAGGTGTGAGTGGACGACACGGAGTGGTGGGCCGAGAGCGCATGATTTCATAGGCACGGTCCACCAGGGTGTTTGAAAAAAGAAGAAAAGTGCCAGGTAGGGGACCCAGGAAAAAAAAGGTTGAAAGAGAAAAAGGCGAAAACATTTTAGATCGGTTCAAACCCGAATCCGCAGTCTCTTAGTGTGGAGTCGCCACCTGGATTAGCTCTTTCCAGGAATTAGAGTCCTGTGAGGCTTAACGTCCGGGAGACGGCCCACCAAGACACAGAGATTCGGGTTTAGGATAAGTTGCTTATTTCTTAAGTGATCACAATTTATTACAACTACAGAAAACCATTTTCTTTTAATTGCGCATATTCGCACTTAGGTCATTTTTGGAGTTTAGATGCATGGTCCACGTATTGTGAAATAATAAATCATTCACAAAGTAGAAAAATAAACAATCCACAAAACAGTAAGTAAATGCAGAAAGTAGATGCGAAAAATAAAAATTACAAAGCTTTAAAAATCGGGGGATGCAACCGCCTGCTAACCTATTAATTACATTTTCCGTAAAATATGTGCAATACCCAAAGGAAAAATAAAAGCCTAAACATACATCTAACCTGCATTCACAAAGGTTAGTACAGGGGATATATCACGTATGTTTGATTTGATTTTAGCGACGCCCGTTGGACCTAATTAAAACATCAACGATTTTAAAGTAGTTAATTTAAATAAAAATAGTTCATTTTTATTTACACGTATGTTGGTCAATTATATTAGTGAAAATGACCGCATGGTAAAAGGTGAGGTTTGTTATCCGGGAATATATTTTATTCCCTTTGTGGGGGTATTCTAATACAAAAATTAAAAAAAAGAAATAAAAGAAGAAGAAGAGAATTACAATATTTACAATAAAATAAAATAATTCCTAGGTTTGCATGTAGAAAGAAATTAAAAAGAAAAAAGAAGAGCACGAAATAAGCAGCTCTAGGAACTCAAAGGTTTTACCTTTTGGCGTGAATCTAGTTCAGTGAGTCCGTTCGATCCCCGGGAGCGTTCCACGTTCGTTTTTGTAGTTATTGTGGTTTAATGTGAAAACAATTGTTTGGTTGGAAAATAATGTGTTTATTTATCCAAAAGATAATCAGACTCGAATTCTAAATTTATTTTAGGCCCGAGAATATTCGAGGAAATTTTAAGAAATAGATGAAGAGAAGTTTGATTTTAAAATGAAGAAATTTAGGATCCAAAAGTGTTTTGGATCAAAGAAAAAAAAGTTAGAAGAAAAGAAAATATTTTTTGTATTTTTTTTATCTGAAGGGAATAATTTTTCTCTGAATTTTTCAGCCTCGTGTACTGAAAAAGACCCGACTATTTATAGAAAAAGTCCCAAAAAATACAAAATAGGAGGAACGCCTGGCGAGGCATGGCCAAGCTCTTGGCAAGCCTGCCTCGCTAATTTGGCGAGGTAGCCTCGGCAAGAGGCCTGGGGAGGCCTCCCTAGGAGTCTTGGCGAGGCCTCGCCAACCTAGCGAGGAAGCCTCACCAAGAGGCCTGGCGAACTCGTTAGAAAGACTGGCGAGTTCTCCAAACCACTTATCGAGGCTTGCCAATGTCTGGTGAGCATCACCAGGGTCTAGCGAGGTTCTCCAGATTCTTGTCGAGCCTCGCCAGGTCACTGGCAAGGTTGGCCAGCCCTCTGGTGAGCTGCGCCTCGCTAAGTATAGGCGAGGCGGGCTCCGGATCCGGTTTTTGGTTACGTTGTTGAAATTTTTTTATGTATTTTTATACTTTTTAGTTAATTTTCTGAATTAAAGTCCTTTTAAATTCAGAGACGTGGAAAACTCCCAAATGAAGGTCATCGGACGGTCGAAAGTCGTGTGATTTGTGGATAAATATCCCGAAAAGCCATCATCATTGAACGCGCGAGCTGGTATAAAATCTCATGCTCACAGCTACCCCTCATGTGATAATTGCTGGTTGTATAACCAGTGTTATCACATGAAAAGAGCAGAGGGATAGAGAGAATACCTGACAGGTGTGGTTGGTGATTTCCTATTCTCAATTAATAAAATAGACCTTCCTTTCTGGCGCTGTGTCTTCTATGTCAAATATTGAAGATAATGTTAATACATTTGATTGTGAATGTTTTAATTATTTGATTGAGTTTATGTGAAGCAAAAATTTTTACCCCTTCAATCAAAAAATTAAAACATGTTAAATAAATAAGTTTAATAGAAATTCGAGTATGTCCCGAGAACCGCTCCATTGCAGGAGGATTTTGTTGCGATGTTGACTTTAGGCTTAAGTGAGCCATCGTCTTGTTTGTAGATTCCTCATGTGGAGGGGGAGTGCCTTGTTTATCAGGACAGTATTGACCTAGTTCGGCATCGTCTTTACCTGTAAATGACATTATGCGAATGCAATTTATGGTTTTATGAATTAATAATTATCATATGATGTATGTTCATCTGTTTTAGGCATTGTGGGCTTCATTCAGTGAGGAGCCTTCTCTTGTCATGTTGCATGGTTACCACTATGACTTGTCTTGTTAGGGATTCCATGGATGACTCCCTCAAAGTGACGACCATGGGTTCATTGAATCAGATTCGAGTTCATAGCTTGGATCTGATTTGAGGAAAGTCTGGATGAGTCGTTGATCCTGCGTTGTGTTGGTGATGATCGCTTGGAAGCCGTTTGCCTGAAGTGTTGAAGGTATATGATGTCTCATACCGTTCCGAGGAGGAGATAATGAATTTGATATTTCCATGGTCCTAAGTTTTGCATAGATCGCCCTCGTGGGTTTTCAATCTATCGAACCTCGTCTTAATTTTTACCTAGACCGCCCTTTCAGGTTTTCAATCCAGCAGACTCATTTTTCTTTATTTATTTATTTTTTTTGGATGTCTACTTGTGACACTCCACCATTGGCATGCAAGCAATCAAAATAAACATATGCATAAATATTCAGCAAAAATGACAATTCATTAATGAACTTAACAAGGGTCTAAATGTTTCAAATGATTTGACTCCTACCATAAATTAGCCTTTTCAGGTTTTCTAACTAATGTGGTTCTCTCGATGTCCTAAGTTTTGCCTGAGCCACCCTTTTCGAGTTTTCAACTCAGCGGACTATTCTTTTTATGTTTTGAAAAGAAGCCCTAATTTTTGCTCAACTAACCGAGTGTTAATTGACAGGCTAATTACAAATTTATTTTTTTTGTACTGCTTCTTAGAGATTCCTTTCTTTCACCTATGCATGATAGCAATTGTGTAAGACTTGGTAGATCAGTCACCGTTCATGTCCATGGCTTCAGTTATAATCTCGTTCAGCATTTTTGTTCGATAGGTTGGTGCTCACGTTGCTTTGCTGGCTTGAGGTGTATGTAATGATGAGTTTTGATGATTGGCGTTTCCTTTGATGGTGCGATGATTTCCCCACAAATAATAGCGAGCCGTGTGAAGGAACTGTTGACGTGTTCAACAATCTGACTCCTTTTTTGTGACATTGTGCCAGTTGTTTGAAATTATGAATGGTGGTGATGGAGTTGTTGACGTGTTCAAAGATCTGCCTCCTTCTTTGTGATGTTTGGTTTTGTGAATGGTCAACATTTTGTCATTATTCTAGCTATGATCCTTTTGATCTTTGCGTGCTTTGTTCTCTTGATTGAGTTAGTGGACGTTTCTTGCTTAGAGATCTTTCCATTAATCTTTCATCATTGTATGATGAGGCTTTGATCTTTTCATGCTTCAACCTCTTGATTGAGTTAGTGGATGTTTCATGCTTGGAGATCTTTCCATTGATCTTTCATCATTGTATGATGAGGCAATTGCTATCACACGTTGTCTAAGTACATGTATTTATCCCTCACTTTCTCTCAAGAGTCAAATCATTTGAATTTATTATGGGGAATCTATTTATACCCAAATTAATCTCATGAAATGATGTATGACATGTGCTAAAAACAATATGAATATGTTTATGAGAATGCATGATGTCATTGATAAAATATCAAGCGAATAAGCAAAATTCAATTTATTTAAAGATAATTCAAAAGAAGCCTCATAGGCAAAGTAGCTAAATGCTAACTATTACATAATCTTCCCTCATGCTAGTTTCCCCCATAGGTGTCCATGGACTCGAAGTGCTCTATCCATTCTACCTTCTCAAACACTTCTTGATAGCTAGAGAAGCTATCATATCCGAATTTGTTCCTGTATGGTGGCAGTGCGCCATCTAGCAGCTTTGTTATCATCTCTGTTAGGGTCAAACGAGTCTGCAGTCTGACTTATGTAGCCATCCAACTTGTATAGTAAGATTTGAAGTTCTCACCCTGCCTTTGCCTTATGGCCTCCAGATGTTGAATTGTGGTTTCCATCTGTGAGTTAAAACCATAATGCCCCAACATAGCTTGAGCGAGGCTATTCCAATCAGTAGCTATATGCAGTGGAAGGTGGCTGTACCATTCGTTGACTGGATAGCCTAAGGTGACGATGAAAAGCTTAGCCATCATTTGGTTGATGACCCTCAATGCTCTCATCACAGTCTGATAATGTGTCAAGTGAGCTTGCGGGTCGCCAGATCCTACGTACTTCTCAAACTGCGACATTGTGAAGTTTGGGGGCAAGTTGTCTTCATCCCCGACCATTAGTTGTGTAGGGTATGTGTTCCTTAGGTGGCCACCATGAATGGCCAAGAACTGTTACCATAGTTCCGCCATGCCAGGTTGTTGGAGGATGGCATCCCCTACGCTTGGATAAGAGCCATACTGCCCCTCGGGATATGCAGCAAAGTGGGGCAGTTGAGGTGCCTGGAATTGTGAGGTGACTGACGTACTCCAGTTAGGAATAGGCTGTTGGGTCATTCCTTGGTAGAAAGGCCCCGATGCGAATGCCGACTAGATAGTTTATCCAAGGAAGAATGGATTCTAGTTCAGCTGACCTTGTCCTGCCCCAAACTGATAAAAGGTAGTTGGGAGCACGATGTGTGAGGTGGGAGGTCCCCTTGTTGGATTGACATTGTTAAGGGTGACCTCCGGGTTGGACACTAGATTCTGGGTCCTCCCGGACATGTTGGCGAATGAGCGATGCTAGCTGTTCGCTATTGGCAAAAGTTGTCGGAGCAGCTGCAATCTCGGCACACCGACGACTGCTGAGAATTTTGTCCAGTTAGGACTGGGTGATCTTCCCTTACACCTTCTCCTTGAGGTTGGCCATAGCAGTGCGTTGAACTGAATCTGAGTCTTAACCCGAGTCTTCACTTGAGTCAGTGTACGTAACCCCCTACAGATTGACCACAATTGGGGAAACGCGGACCAAGCGGCGAGCCTGCCTCTTCCAAGCCCCTTTTGATACACGAGTAAAATATTAGGCCATGCGTGATATGATCCATGATGCGGGTAATGCATGAGATTAATGTTATGGCTACATTGGTAAGGGGTTAGCATGCCATGATGTGCAATAACATGTATGTCAATCCATTTGAAACAAACATGTTAGTTGTTAGGTAAAAGAATGAAAACATGTAGAAATGAAAATCCAACAATGGTAGTTGGAAATGTTTGGTGTGACATCATAATGTGAGTGGTGTAAGTGAGGTGACTAAGCTACCTGTGTGGTAATAGGTCAACGGTTTGAGATTTCATCCCATGACTAGGTCTCATGGGATGAGGAGGTCAAATTGTGACGTACCCTAATGAAATGAAGACAACTATCGTATGTGGATATCTAAAGAATGATTTGGTTATTTTGCCTAATTAGGGAAGAGTTTCAGACACCTATTTGGTCATTGCTTGTGAGCGGGCGACAAGGAGCGGTGGGCCGAAAGCGCGCTGGGTTCATAGGCACGGTCCACCGGGGTGTTTGAAAAAGAGGAAGAAGAAAAGCACCGGGTCAGGGACCCGAGAAAAAAGGTTAAAAAGAGAAAAAGGTGAAAATGTTTAGGATCGGTTCGAACCCGAATCCGCCATCTCTCAGTCTGGAGTCGCCACCTAGATTAGCTCTTTCCAGGAATTAGAGTCCTGTGAGGCTTAACA
>CATIWQ010524394.1:0-11566 GCA_949673415.1 Euphorbia schlechtendalii
CACCACCAGTAAAGTAATCAACACAGTTTACCCCTTTCTGATGTGCATCCAGTGTAAAATTTGGGTCTGGAGAACCAAGATTCCAAATCTAATAGGCAGTTCAAGAAATGATAATAAATATACATAATAATAGGCAAAGTAGTCCAAAAGTTTAAGGTAAAGAATAGCAGTTATACCTTTATTGTACGATCAAGGGATGCACTTGCAAATGTATTCGTGTCTTTTGGGTTAAAAGTCACTTGCATCACATAATGCGAATGTCCCTCAAAAATCTGAGTACAGACCCAACCCTTCTCCCAATCCCAAAGCTTTATGAGCATATCATCAGAAGAAGACAGAACATATGGAAGGGTAGGATGAACAGCTACACATCTAATGTAATCCGTATGTGCCTCAAACACTTTAACTTTATCCATTGTATTGTAATTGTAGACACGAATAAACATGTCATCAGCTCCAGCAACAACCCACTGCTTACGGGATACAAATTTTGCTGATCTCACTGTTAAACATTCGAAAATAGATTTTAGATTGAAGTAAAAATGTTTACAAATAAATTCTACAAGAAACTAGAGAAGTGTTTAAAAACACTTAAATTATAAAAAACTATACCTGGTAATTCAGTGACTTCAAAGGATTTAGCCATTGTCTGGAAAAAATATAAAACAAGATTAGAATAAAATGTAAAGAGACCCTTTTTTAGGGATGCTAACACAAAACACATCAATAGATAAAGAGAGATACATATCAAAAAATCATAAAACACACAAAAACTGCTCTTAAACGAAACGTATGCACATTATGAACTGAAGTCGGTCAGCAGGACATACAGAGGTAAGCAATGATCAGAATAATCTCATCAGATGTGATAAATCCAGTCATGGTTTTCAAATTTTTAATTATTTCTAGACAAAAGGAAATCATGGAAAGTACAGATTCATAACACTAAATCAAATTCCTTTTCTAGCAATTGCATTTACTATGAGGATCATTTATACATACCTGAGATTGGTAATTCCAGACGCAGACAGTCCCTGAATACAAACTCACTAGAATCCTGCGGTCATACAAGTAGCATGTAAATGAAAAACATCAAACCAAATTTCTCTTCGGAATGCATAGCATCTTGTAAAATGATTCGAGGATCAAGTGAACATATTCTCTAAATGAAGGGTACCATGGTTCAGTTGGATGTAGATCCACAGATTTTACTCTTTCTGATCTTTGAGCAAGTTTCCTCTAATTCAAATATGACAAGAAAAATCAGAAACGAAAGCAACAAATTTTCTTAATAAGTGATAATATTTAGCCCACCAAAATAAAACCGATATAAATGGAATACATAGGCGATACCTTTATTTCCAGTCGAAGAGGCTGTTAAGATGAAAAAGACAAAAAAAATCATTAGTTCCACGCCTAACACTAGATCACAAATCAAATGAATAATAAAATTGACCATTTGGTTCTACGAGAACCAATTAAGAACAGATGTAGCAGCCATTTGATCCTACTATAACCAATGGAAGTTGGAAGAAATCTGAAATCTTTAAAAAAAATTCACAACCAAAACGGTAGCCAGATTCCTAACGTTCCTGTGTTCTCAGTAGCCAAATGTACCTT
Organism: Euphorbia schlechtendalii; assembly: GCA_949673415.1. Taxonomy (NCBI): domain Eukaryota; kingdom Viridiplantae; phylum Streptophyta; class Magnoliopsida; order Malpighiales; family Euphorbiaceae; genus Euphorbia; species Euphorbia schlechtendalii. The sequence goes on from CATIWQ010524394.1 coordinate 1,621, forward strand.
CAAAATTCACTCAAACTATCACATTCATCTGAATAATGACTTTACAAATAGCTGGATTCAAATTCGCGCGCGCGCGCAACAGATCTCAGGTGTATGCAAATCCTATAAACTCTGTTGGGATAAAAACAGAACAAGATAGAATTTTGACAGACCCTAATTCGCCACAACGAGGGAAACTAATTCCAAAGTCACACATTGGAATCAATAAACCAAAAGAAGTGTTCAATTACAAGATTAGAGAACAAAAATCCGAACAATTAGACGCATAATTACACAGTAGCATCAAATCAATGCAGATCGAACCAGATCTAACTCAGAGTGGAACTCGAAAGCGAACCACGAAATGATAATACAATTAGGCAGTTGATAAAGAAATGGCAAAAGATCATAAACTCACCATTTTTTCAGATCGCGAATCCTAGAGATCGGTGATCGAGTATTATAAGGAGAGGCAGGATGAGAGGGAGGGAAGAACAAAAAGAGGGTCTTTTGTTTTGTGTATTAGCCAGACCTCTCTGTTAGTATGCGAGCAAAGGGAAGAGAGCGTTTGTTTTCTAATTCTAGTTTAAGTGTATAATTACGAAATTACCACTGTTTGGTTGCATTTTATTATTATTACGGAAGTACCACCAGTTAAGGGTCTTCGGATCACATCAATGGTACAGTGAAAACTACTCTTAACAAACGTTTGAGTGTGTTCGTGTAATCAAAATTTATTACATTTTAACAAAGGACCGGTTATTTTCTATCATGTTCATTTATTTGTCAACGCATCATCATTTTTATAAGATTTAATATGTAAGTAGTCCTCGCATTTTTTACAAGATGTCATTCCTAATTTAGAAAATTTCTAAAATCCGTTAGCTTAGAGTATTATATTATCAGCATTATTTTTTCAATGAAGCATATACTTAATGAAAGAATACCAGGTTTCACAAAAAAATAAAAGAATACCAAGTAACACAAGACGGGTAAGCTAGTTTAAAATTTGTTGTATGGTATTTATGTTTTTTGTCTACCGTATTTATATTGTTATTTCACTACGTGGACTTGCAAAATGGAGAAAATCAATTTTTTAGAAACATGTAAACAGTTGCATGTGAATTTAATTATTGGTTTCTTGTTTCAAAACAAACATCTAAATAATGTTCTCATTTCTCAAAAACATACATATAAAGAATTTGAAAAGGATAAAATTTTAGATTAACTACTACACTGTTTATCGGGCTTGAAGATATCATACAAAAACCTTATAATACAAAAAATACCAGGCACGTTACAAAAAGTGAAAAACGCCAGAACAATATTAAAAAGAAAAATAAGTTGATTTTCATAATTTCATGTGTTTGTTGTTCTATGCTAACCAAATTGTAATTTAACCAAATTATACATTATATAACACAAACTATACAGTAAAATATGAGAAACTTCTAATCAAATAATACAAACTATACCGTAAAATATCAGAAAAATCTAATCAAATTACACAAACTATACAGTAAAAACATTAGAAAATTATTTATCTCAAATACGACAACAACTCATACCAATACAATTACACGCTATAAAATACAATACACCATGTTGAGACTATATATAGTCTCACTTATTTCCTCTAACACTTTATTTCATCTTCTCCCTCAGTTTGAGCCAATGATTTTGACCACAATGGTTCCATTATCGCAACCAAATGCAACCCTACAACAAATCACAAGCAATTCAACTCAGTTGGCACGATATAAATAGACTGGCATACAAGCCAATTTTATCTGGAAATTTTAGCCATTAAAGAATTAAAGAAACTTACTGGTGTGAATCTTTGATGCATCCAATAGCCCACACTCTTCCCATGGAGTAATTCAGTATTTTTTCAAGTCTACAAGAGGATGTTTAAAAATTCAAATAAATATACATCTATGCATAATATTCAAAGTAGCTTATGATCGATTACTTCAAATCCGAGACTCTTACTTGTAAGTGACTGAATTCCAAATTCTTATAGTACCATCCTCAGAAGCTGTGATTATAACAGGAAATTCAGGATGTACAAAAACTGCACAAATATTGTTGGTGTGGCCTTCCATTGTTTGGACACAGCTTTTTGTTTCACAATCCCACACCTGATCATCATTCCCATTTTTAATTTTTCAATTCAATTCGGCAAAATTTAACAAAAAAATGTATAAATGTCTGCGGAAAAAATACTAACCTTAATGGAATAATCATCAGAACCTGTTAGCAAATATAGTTTATCACCATTAATGAAATAATTAACACAATTCACCCCTTTAGAGTGACCTTCCAATGTAGCAATTGAAGCAGGGGACCCCAAATTCCAAATCTAAAGTAGTTTGTCAAAAGAAATAAATTTTTTATTACACACTAAAAAAGCATAGGATATAAGAAACATAATAATTGAGCATCAAATTCATCAATGTATGTATAGTTATATACCTTAACTGAGCCATCAAGTGATGCAGTTGAAAATGTGGAATTATCTATAGGATTGAACACAGATTGCATCACATAATGTGAATGTCCTTCTAAAACTCGAGTACAAGTCCAGTCATTTTCCCAATCCCAGATCTTGATGGACTTATCGTCTGAAGACGACAGTACATAAGGTGAACAAGGGTGGACATTGACACATCTAATGTAGTCACTGTGTCCTTCAAACTCTTTTATAAGTTCCATTGTGTTATAATCGTAAATGCGAATAAACTTGTCGTCTGATCCAGTCACTATCCAGCTCTTCCTTTCGATGAACTTTGCGCATCTTACTGCAATAATTTTGAATGATGGACTTAAATTAGCATATGTGGTTTTTTTGTATGACACAAATATCACATAAATAATGTTAGTGTTATGTGTATATATACCTGGTGAATCAGAGGCCTTGAAAGACTTGACAATGGTCTGGCATTAGTTTTAAATATCAAAAGTTAGTAAGTAGGACTTATTAAATTTCATAGTCGAAGTGAAACAAATTATACAACTGATATAATAATCACCTGAGTTTTGTAATTAAGAATATTCACATGTCCTGAATGCAGAGCTGCAAGAATCCTGATTGAAGAATAATTTGAAAATTAGGGTATTGTATTGTAGTTTAGGATTTAAATTTGAAGTTAATAAAAAGTGGATCTTAAGTGATTACCATGGTTCAGTTGAATGTTGGTCGATAGATTTAACTCTCTGGGATAGTTGAGTGAATTCTTGCTGTATAACAAGACCAGTTTAACAAGTTATACTAAGCCGTTAAAAATCAAATATAAATAAAATTGTTTATTGAATTAATGCAAAATATAGGAGAAATAGAGAATGAATTCTCAAACCTTAAACTCCAATGCTTGAGCCTGGGGTACAAGAAAAAAGAAAAAATATTACAAGTTCTTATTAGTCCAGACCAGAGGATGAAGTTGAATAAACTAATTAGTGCTAAAAAAAATTCAATATTTTAACTCATTATCTATAACTATAAGGGTATGTTTGAAAGTTGTTTAGAAAATGGTTGAATTTAGCTTTTTATAACAACAATTTTTATTTTGAGAAACAATTTCAAAATGACTATACATGACTTAAAAGAAAGAAGATAAAATAGTTTTAAAAACCGGTTTGTATGTAGTTGAAGTGTTTGATAAAATTAGATTATAAGACGCTTATAAATAATGATTAAAAATGATATACAGAGAACAGATTTTTTTCGTGTATAAATATAAATGAGATTTTTATTTGCTGTTCAGTCAAATATTAAGAACTTAATAAGCTATAAAAAATAATTATATTGTTTAATGTATAAATTGCTTAAAAAAACACTTGAGAACTTATTAATTTTTTTAAAAAAATAATTATAAGCTGCCTTGACGAAGTTTATAATTAAGCAACGAACAAAATGGTTCAACATATAAGAAAAAAAAAAGCATAGGAAGAAGAAACTGACCATAATGAAATCTGAGAATAAAAAGAAGTGATGATGAGAAATTGATGTTTGTTGTAAATGTGTTGAGATGATGAAAATAGAAACAGGAGATATCAAATATATATCACACAAACTTTGTGGTTAAGGAACTTGATTATTTGATTTCCGAATTTTCCTTGTGTTGTCACCTTGCAGGCTCTTAACCGTCGATTGTATTCATGTTCCTTGATGGATGGCTGAGATTAGAGTTTCACTTTCACTGCTAGCCTAGTTTGACTGCCTCCACTCGTTTTGAGAGGTAATTGCTTTGACTTTTAGAGAAAGAGCAGTTGGTCCTATTTTGTTGTCTAAAATTAATTTCAATAATATGTTCTTTTACAATTTACCAATTCAGCCAAATCCGTCTAGTTCCAATCAAATACAAAGATAAACAAAATTCCAATTAGGTAACGTTCTCTTCAACTAAAATTCAATTAAGTTCAGTTCAGCCATGTGTAGTTATAAATTTACATTGAAATAAGTTCGGTTAAGTTAAGTTTAGTTCAGTTAAATTGAGTCAAGTTAAGTTCAGTTCAATTCAGTTCAGTTCAGCATTCAAAAGTTGAAGAGAACATAATCTTATACGTTTTATGTGTTCATCAAATAAACTAATATCTTTCTACATACTTATTTCATTTGTCAATTATCATACTTCTTATTCGGTTACTCTTCCAATATATCACACAAAAAAAAAACTTTTTTGCAAATTTTCCATACAGTGGTTACATTTGAAAAATATCATTCAATTTGGTTAAAATTTATAGAGGTTGTAATTGTATATCGTGAAAAAATAGTTTCAGATGTAAAATTCATAATAATACACTCAATAACATTTTTTGACTCTGCAAGTTGTTTTCAATTATTAATTTACCTTCAAATTAACATGTCTATGTTAGATGAATTTTCATTATGAGAAATATACTAGTAATAGTATCATATATGTGTGAAAAGTATTATGGACGCATCAATAAGATTTAACACCAAACAAAATTTGATACATTATACTTTATTCCCTAACATTTTTATATGTTCGGCTTTCATTTTACCTTTATGACAATAAAACGATTAGTGATTCCCCAACATATATCAAATATGTAAAATTAAATCCTAAGACATGATACACGGAAATATCATTATTACATCCTAAAGATACCAAAATTGTATTTGAAAGTATAAAAAAGATGCAATATGAATTATCCTCCATTTGTTACTATGTCTACCTTTTCTTTAATCTTCAACTCTTCATGAAAATACTATGAATAAGTGATTTTACTACTAAAAAAATTGCAGCTTTAGAATCTAATATTTTATTTTCTTCTTTACGCCTTAGTCAGTCATGGGTCAGCGGCCCAATGGATCACCTTAACTTGAACATGCAATCTTGACTTACGGCCCATGGTCCATGATATATGGGCTTATAGAAATCCGTTGAATTTTTTAAATTAAAATTGAACAAAATACGATTTAACGTATGAGACTTAAGTATATTATAATTAGCAATATATATTGATATGACATATTAATAAAATTTGATATAGAAGGAAAAATATAATCAACAGCCAATTTTTATTTTTTGCCATCAAACAAGAATCTAAATAAATTTATAAAAAGCTTAATTAAAAATTTAGAAATTAGCTCTATCCAAACTAAACTGAAAAGTAATTTAAATAAAAAAAAAAAGTATGCATTATTCAGGGATACTTGGGTACACATATACTTTAATTCTAATCCATTAAAATTTTTTTAACTTCAATAGGTTTGGTAAAATCAAACAAAAACATATGCTGAGTTTGGTGTTGTCAGACATTGTTAGTGGAGGAAGATGATAAGCCATATGTGTGAGATCTTGGATAAGGATGCAATCAATTGTTAGAAATGGCTATCACTGTTTTGCCAGTTTATTTTGTTAAACCACAAGCCGGTTGTTACCGTAAGGGTTGTGATTATGTGTTGCTAAAATATTTTGTTTCTAAAATAGCGAAAACACTGGCAAGAAACACGAATTTAGAGTTGTTGTTTAGAAAAATTAGAAATAGATGTCATTGAGTTCCCAAACTCCTACTAATTTTAGTAACATGTATCAAATATTCATTGTTTAAAAATTACTACCCACTAATTTTTGTAAGTTGTGTCATTAAATAAATGAAATACATGAATTTAGATACAACCAAATCCAATGGGATTTACAAAAATGTAGGCTAAATTAGGTTGAATAGTTATTTTATTATATATATTATCTTAATCAATAATTAAGCAGATGAAACCACCAATATTTGGAAGAATATTCCGAAGAATCTTAATAATTAGGACTATATATCATTTAACTTGAACTTGCCGCATTCTTTCATAATATGAGTTAGAAATTATTTTAAATGGCAAGAGAAAAAAGGTATTAGATAGATATTAAGTGTGGCACTAAGAAAACTATAATTAGCAAAGACATAAACAAACAACGTAGACTAGCACGTAGCTCACTTTTCCATCATACATGTAAAATAAAATTCATGATCAAGTTAGATGAAAAATTTATATTTTTGTTTAACAAGTATAGTTAATTGAATTATATAAATATACATGACAATGTGCATGCTAATAACTAACAAGTGGGGTTAATTTGCTACTGATGTTGTTTGTTTTGCGAAATAATTATTCATATAAATAAATGAATGAAATAATGTGAAACATGATAGATTATTTTTTATCTGTCAAAACTATTTATAATTATTTCACATTTTAAGTATCAAACATGTCATTTCATTTATAAGCTTGCTTTTTCCTCAAATTTAATTTACATCATAACTAAATTTCAAGTATTTGATACTTAGACACGACTTATTACAATCAGTACCAGATACAAATGTTAATCATTAGTGATTAATAATACAATCTATAAATTAGTATGATTCTTGTATAAGCATTTCATTTTTACATGTTTCGTCTTCATTTCTAAAATTTTAGAATTCAACATCCAACATGTTTAGACGCTTCAAATCATGTTTTTATTTTACCTCTGATAGGTAATTAGGTAGCCAATATAAAAACTTTAGTCTATATGTGATAGCACTAGCAATAGAGGCTAATAATTCAATGAATGTGTGTGTTGCCTCCATGATACAAAATAAAAACACTATAAAGAGTTACAAAGTGCCTGAAATTTCAAAATAAGTATAAGTCCATGTGATCTAAAAATGTCTAAATTTCCCTGCGTTGACTTCAGTACATAAAAATATATGTGAATGAAGCAAAAAGAAAAAGGTCAATTGAAAAATGATCATAACCATGAATTCACAAACTAATGTGTCCTTATATTGAATGAAAAAAGAATGACCTAGAATATTCCCGAGAATAAACTTGCCCACTCACTCTCACAACATTTCCTTTAAGTTTCGAGCTTGTAAAATGGAAGAAAATGACTCTAATTGTCTAGCACTTGTGCTTATACACGTGTCAATCCATTAGGATTGCTTACATTTTTTCAATTCGAGTCAAATTTGGGATTTCCATTAATAAAATAAAAATAAAATGAAAAATTGGGAGACCTATTTTGACCTTGAGCCGTACATCTATACGTGACTGTGGAGTGTGGACAATACTCTAAAATAGTTAATTATAATTATATTTGAAAACCTACCCAAAAAAATTTATATTTGAAAACAGTTCATACATATCACTAAAATTAAAATGGAACCATAAGCGGAAATTCACCTGACCACAAGAAAATATAAATAAACAAGAACTATTATTCAAATGAATAAGAGCGTAATTAATGAGGTGTTAAGATCAGAGCCGTAGAAACTGCAATAGCTGATATTGCAAGAATAATAAGATTCCAAGAAATGGTAGAGCATGCGTCTACCTATCAAAAATTGCCAACGCCCAAAACAAGAATATTCCTTTAAATCTAAAATCAGACACAATTGATTCTAATCAAAGGTACCCAAATTTTTGATTTTAAATGTGGTTCATCAAATGTGGGTACCCAATTTTAAAAAGAAATTCAAACATCTGATGGTGTCTTTTATACCATCCATTTTTGGGCAAAGGCAAAAGCTACTACTCTTCGCCGCACCGCATGTAGGGATAATCAGTAATGTCTTTGTCTTTGTCTTTGTCCTGTCCAATTAATTCTGATAATTGAAACTGGATATTGGCTAGGCTTCTGTATTTTCTCCGCGTTTAAACATTTTGGGCATATGTCTTTTTCCCTTCAATTCCATCCATGAGTTTTTTTCAAAAAAAAAAAAAAGAAAAAGAACTCTAGTTGAACTTATTCTTTTTATATGGAGAAACTAATTTAGTGGTTGGTTTGGTATTATTAATTTTGCAAGTTGGCATATCATTTGTATGTATTTTGATTGGTCTCTCAGCTGGAACTTTTGACTCTTCGTGGTCTGATTTTATATGCCTAACATAGCAATACCTAATAGCTCAATTATCGATAGGTTGAAAGAGAACTGGGTACGATTTAGAACTGTTGGGTGTGATTAACAAACTGACTCTAAACTCTGTTAACATGTACAAATAATTGACTTATGCTACATTTCATTAGTCTTAAAAGTATAGAATATAACCGCATAATGGCAAAGCCAGGGTACTCAATCTAGTGAGACGCAGTTGAAGAAGATAAATTGACGATAATGAATGGCGAATGAAGGATGTGTATTTTTCATTTGTTTTAGATTTTTGTATCGACGAAATGTGTAATAAAATATATGATATAAAATTTATATTTACGAGGATAAACCATTGATAATTAGTAATAAAATTTTTCTTCCTTTGTTCCTAATATTAGTAATAAAATTTTCTTTTTTCTAGATTGCAAATTTATAACTTTATTTATCTTTCCTAATTAATACAAAGATGAATTAGAAATTTATTTTGAAAGTTGCATTGATATTTTAAATGATAACTAAAGAAATCAAAGTAAAAAGTTTAAAATAATTAGTATTAGAAACCAGAGGGATACAATATTACAATATATTATAATGATCGGCATGATAATTTAAAGTATGCTTTCACTCTTTTCTTTGTGTATCTACATGTTACACTTAGATGTGTTTTATAATTTTATCTCCCTTTTTGACACCATGATCGAGTTATAAAAAAATGATAACATGAAATTTTTAAAAAGAAAAAAATAGATGAAAAGATCTTGAGTAAATATTTAAATAATTTTTTTATTATTATTTTCTAAATCTACATTGAAAATGTATTGAAAACCGGAAAGAATAGTGTTGAAACAATTAATACCAAAAACTATATATAATTTAATGGAAAACACGATAAAATTTTATGGACTGCGGAGTATTAATAACCGCAGGGAATGACATCATTTAGTACTCTACAAAGAAGCTGTTGATGCAGGGAATCAAACACAGACCACTCCATTCATCCAAGCCGCTGAGGTAAAATATATTTATTAATGTACGTTTTTCACGTATAATATATAACTAAACAAATTTAGATCATGTTCTCTTCAACTTCTGAAAGTTGAACTGAACTGAACTGAATTTAATTTAATTTATCTGAATTGAACTTAACTGAACTTAACTTAACTTATTTTAGTGTAAATTTATAACTACGCATAGCTGAACTGAACTGAATTTAACTCAACTTAATTGAACTTAATTGAATTGTAGTTGAAGAGAACAATGTCTTAACCTACACCATGTACACATCTTCCGGTGACAGGTGGAGCACCACCCTTATCGTACCTCACCCTCCCTCTATCCCTCTAACAGCGTAAATGAGTACGCATCGTTTATAATGCAACCAATAAGGCTATAATTATTCTATCTATATAACACATTTTATGAAAAATTTATGCATCATTTAAATTTTTTATCTGGTTAAGTGAATGTTTACTGTTTATATTAGACATATTCAACTGGTCCAAGTAGACGATTAGACCTGACTTCTACGTGTCAGGCTTGGGCAAATATCTAATCTGTCAAGACTCAAAGATGTGTTAAGTGTGTGTTTATATAT
>CATIWQ010524395.1:0-36977 GCA_949673415.1 Euphorbia schlechtendalii
ATATATATATATATATATATATATATATATATATATATATCAGACAGACACAAAATAGTTAAAAAAAAAAAAATTAAACACAAGATTTCAATATATCAGCGTTATAAAGTCCTTTATGCCTATATTCTCATTCCTATAAGATGGATATATTTAGTATGAAAATGGCTAACAGATTAAGTGAGAATCCAAATTAGGTTTGTTTTCCGAAGTCAAACAATCTTACTTGGACTACAATTGTTAAGAAATTAGGAAAACGATCCCAAACAGTTAAGCGAAAATTATTAAAGTTTATTATCATAATTTTTGTTTTGTAAAAAATCAGTGTATTAAACACAAGACCTCCCATTTTATCAGGTTTTTGCATGTAATGCGTGCCAAAAACAAATGATTGGGTATCCACAACGAGTTATAATCAAACACTTTTCTTTCTTCCCTAATTATTAAAGATAACAATAGCGCCATCATCCAATAACTACCTTACTTCACTCCATTGAGAAACAAGTTCTAATTTTGATGCTTCAACGACACACGCATTTATTTGTTCTCATGCTAAAGCCTCCTTGCTGGATCAATATTTATCAAATTATATACTTGGCCACTAGAGTACACACATAACTGTTCCAAAAATGTAACATCATTGGGGTTACACAACCAAGTTCGGTTTTTCAGCATCAAGAATTTAAGAGTAAGAATTTCACCGACTTTCATTAATCTCTATATCTCAACTTTATGTTTGGTTCAGGTTGCCGCATAAACATGATGATTGAAAGAGTTCTAAAATCCCATTCCTCCCATGCCGCCCATGCCAGGGTTGGCTGCCGCTTCTTTATCCTCAGAAGGGATTTCCGAAACAATGGCTTCAGTTGTAGTCATCAATGAAGAAACACTGCATAATATATACATGCTTCTTAAATTTAAAGTTTCAAAGTAGATTTTGTGGAGAATGTTTTTTTTTTTTTAGGATTTGCTATTGACATACCTTGCGGCATCTAACAATGCAGTTCTGATGACTTTCAATGGATCGATGATTCCAGCCTTCACCATGTCGACATATTCACCTAATATAAACAACCGATTAGTGGCTAATCCTGGTTAATTTATTTGTAATTACAACCAATCAGTACCTTTGGCCGCGTCATATCCAAGGTCAGAATTGTCCTGTTCTAATAGCTTCCCAACCACAACTGCCCCCTCTACCCCTGCATTCGCTGCAATAGTTTGTACCGGCATCTGTACAAAATCATACATATTATAAAAGGAGTGTAAATCGTAAAATAAGTATATTTCAGTTCAATTCAGTACACCTAACAAAGCCTATATGGATCGTCACAAACTAATTATCACATTGCAAATGGGAGAAGATGAAGTTGGAACCTTAAGGGCATTTTGGATAATTTGAACCCCGATTTTCTGATCGAAGTTTGCAGTTTGCAACTTGTCCAGCTCTTTAGAAGCATAAAGAAGAGCAACACCACCACCTGCAATATTATGGTCCAAAATTAGAAAATTACAATTTAAGCCCTTTGGGGGGAAGACAATTGAATTATTGAAGTAAGTTTATCTCACCGGGAACAATTCCTTCCTCAACAGCAGCCTTAGTGGCATTCAAAGCATCAGTAACTCTATCTTTCTTCTCACCAACTTCAGCTTCACTAGCTCCACCAATCTTAAATAGAACAAATTTTTTTTTAATATAGCATACAAAAGGCAGTATAGTACTACTACTAGTAAAATCAAACTGACCTTCAGAACTGCCACGCCACCAGAAAGCTTTGCAAGACGCTCTTGCAACTTTTCTTTATCATAATCAGATGTACTTGATTCGATTGCAGATCTTAACTGTAGTTATGGATCAGAATTCAGTTATCAGCAAATACAACTAGAAGTTCAAAATGATTAACTATTTGTGATCAAGGAGAAACTGGAACCTGTTCACATCTTTCTTCGATTGCTTTCTTGTCACCAAAGCCGTCAAGGATTACCGTGTCATCCTTTGAAACTGTAACCTACAGTAAATAAATTACAGAAATTAGCGCCAAGATGAATAAAGAAAGGTTAAGTAGGACTGTTTCTTCAAAGATGGCAGTGGCACTAAAATTTACAAGGAATAATAAGAAAATTTAAAAAATACCTTTTTGCATGAGCCAAGTGCTTCCAGTCCCACATTTTCAAGGTTCATACCGAGCTCCTCTGTTATAATCTGTGAAAAAAAAACAATTAAATAATTGTGAATCATTGACCACAAAAATATGCAAAGTCTACATAGAAAAAGTTGATAGAAACACACTTCACCACCGGTGAGAATAGCAAGGTCTTGCATACTAGCTTTCCTATTTTCTCCAAATCCTGGCGCTTTAATGGCACAGACCTTCAACCAAAAGAATATATTTTAGTAACTGGCCAGCAGTTGACTCCAAAACATTTAAAAATCTGCATGTAAGAATATATGGATATACCTTAAGTCCAGCGCGAAGCTTGTTGAGGACAAGAGCTGCTAATGCATCACTTTCCACATCTTCAGCTATAATCAACAAAGGTCTTTGCTTCTGAGAGACATGATCAATTAGCAAAACAAAGAAGCACTGTTATTGGTGTTATGAACATATTTATTTTATGCACTCATAAAATCACTAACCTTCAAGGACAACTCTAAAATTTTGACCATAGGATTTAAATTAGAGATCTTCTTCTCATGGATTAAGATGAGTGGATCTTCTAATTCCTGCACACATTAGAAATTTCAGGTGATGTGATTTACTACGATTTAAAAATTCAACATGTGATATCATGAGAAAGAATACTTCATTAACAAATTACATATCGCTTACACATTTTTGGTTTTTAGGATTGGTAATAAAATAAGGGGATATGTAGCCTCTGTCCAGCTTCATTCCCTCAACTACCTCTAACTCATTGTACAATGTCTTTCCATCCTAAAATGATTTCAAGAAACCACGTCAATATTTTTTTGCACCGTCTGATGTGACACGGATAAAATATGAAGGATACAAAGTAAAAGAGAAAAGTTCAAGAAGCCTCTAGCAAAAAAAAAGAATTTGGAAGCCAAGACTATGTATTTTGCTTAAGGCCCACAAGTAAGGTAGAGAAGTTCGATGTAAACCTCAACAAACAATCTATCCACAAATAAACAAGGTGAGAATGGAGAAATTCCAGAATCTTACGGAAATGGTAATGACACCCTCTTTGCCAACCTTCTCCATTGCTTTAGCTATGAGCTCACCAATCTCTCTTTCTCCATTTGCTGATATGGTCCCAACCTTTATAGAAGGATGAGATTCAATGAAGTTTAGTTGAATATGTTAATACTACATGATGCCATGACATTCCTTCCAATACTTTGAATAAAGCTACAATGTCACTTCACGTCATTTTGTAATCATTACTATATTTTCATCAGCTTAATTCATAACAAGCCGAAACCAGCAAAAAAAATCAGCAGAAACATAACACCTACCTGTGCTATTTCTTCAGATGTGCTTATCATCCTTGCTCGGCTCTTTAAATTTGTAATAACATCATCAACTGCCATTGAAATACCACGTCTTAGATCCATAGCATTCATACCAGCTGCAACCGACTTGCATCCTTCGGCAAAGATTGCACGTGTGAGAACTGTAGCACATGTAGTTCCTACAAGCATGTAACAAAATTTAACATAAATAATTAGCCATCATCACCAACCGGTACAACCATCGAATTTGTGTGAATAACAGTAAAAAAAGATTTGTGAAAATAGGTGCCCTATGCATTGACTAGAGAAACGCAAGCAGTTATTACATGTCATATGAAATACTCACCATCACCAGCCACGTCGTTTGTGGCATTTGCAACCTGCTTCACAAGACTAGCACCTACATTCTTCACTCTGTTTTGAAATTCAATACTCTTTGCTACAGTCACACCATCTTTCGTTACTTTTGGAGCTCCCCAGCTTTGCTCTATAACTACATTCCGCCCCTGGAGGAATAATTCAAACATAAATCAAATTTTCACCTATAAACTAGTTACTCGATACAGAGCTCAAAGACTTCTATAACCTTTAAGTAAATGAGTAAACAATTAATTTGATGTGCTTAGTACATTCAGAGGAAGGCGTTCTATTACTTTACAGAGAATAAACTAAACATGACAAAATCTCAAACAAAAGTATTAAAAAACTCAAGAACTGAAAAATGAAAGAGCACTTAACAGTATTTACTAAGTGTCCTAATGAAATATTGGAGCTAAACCTGAGTATCACATTGATTGTATAGTAGGTACGTAAATAAGACAGAATACATAAATAAGAAGATACAACTAGTATAAGAAAAATGAATCCCCAATCAGTTTTTCCTGATTACAGTAAAAGCTGCACTTTTCAAGTTCCTATACAATATCTGAAATACTGAAACCAAGTTTAAGAAGAGGCCTTGGTACAGATGTTCACAATAAATACTGCCATGAAGATAAAATGAACAACCAGGGCCTTAACAGATGCAAACCTTGTCACGAAGATAAATAAATCAATATCCATATGTTTGTTGTCAGAATGAAACACTAGAGAGCACGCAAGTTTTCACACTAAAGCATCAGGAAACGTGGCACAGCATAAGCACTTTGACAAAAGAGGATCGAGAGCCAACTTCACATGTAGACAACACATTGGCTTTGTGTTCCACTTCAGCAGAGGAGTGAGAAACAATCAGTTGTTTCTGAAAATGTCCATGAAACCAAATTTGAACCACCAAACACCCCATAGCCAATAGTACATATATGAGGTCATTGCATCATTGAAACAACCCTAATCCATATCAGAATAACAATGCAAATGGAAGTCTTGAAAAATCACGAGGAGTTGAATCAAAATTCAAACATGGTGGAAAGAGCTAAACTTTGGCAAAACTTTGGTCAATGTTGTATAGGATAAGCCAGAACTGCCATCAGGGGAACAGTTCTGTCGATGGTAAATCTCAGGGACTTCCCGTACATATCTTAGGGTTTTAGAGATCACGAGCTTGAATCTATCTAAAAAAGAATCAATTAGAAATCCCTAAGTTTCCCAAGACCCAATAACATCTTTAGCTGTTCAAACTATCTCTCATATTGGATTCCCAGTGCATGCATAAAATCCTAATTAGAGGGGCGCCTACAGAATGCCCAAACAAATAGAAATTCCAAAATAAAGAAATAAATACTTCAAGTAATTTCCAGAAACCGCTGTCAGCAAAATTCAGCCTAAACCAAGCATGGCAAACAAAAAATGAATCCTAGATACACTTACCTTAGGGCCCATAGTAACTTTAACGGCATCAGCAAGTTCCTCAACGCCTTTAAGCATCAAGGCACGAGCTTCAACGCCAAATTTGATATCTTTGGCTGCATAACTTCTGCTCCAAGCCAATTTACTAGAAATCTAACCGCCAAACAAAGAAAAAAGAAAAATACATTCAATATACAAAAGTTGTAAATTAACAAAATCACAAGTAAAATGTACTGATCAGAATAGAATAGCATACCGAAGCGTTGTTCTTAGCGAACCTGATACATAAAAGAAAAACGCCCAAGTCAAACAATAAAAAGAATGCAGCGTAATCCATAAAATAGACAGTTAGAATTGGATACAAAGGTGTTGTTAAATTACCTGGCTTTGGAGACGAGGCCTGAGGCAAAACGATACATAGCTGAGAAGAATGAAGAGGGGAAATTTGGATCTGTGCAATTTTGAGAGAGAGAATGTATAGGCAAAGAAGAAGGAAGTTTAGTAGTAGCAGAAGAAGAGGTTTTGGAGCATGGAGAGGGTTTAGGGTTTTGGAATTTCTCGTTTTGCTTTTGGGCTCATTTTCTGATGGGCTTTGGGCCACACATTCTCCGTTGGGCTCTTATCAGTTCTTAGCATATATAACTCGTTTTTAAGTTTCCTTAATGTTGTTTAATTTCTTTTGTGGTGCTTCATATTTTCCCTCCATTTTCGACCTACATCTTTTCAATCATTGTCGCTCAGTTCATTTTCATCTTAAAATTTGCATACATATTTGAAATCATTTTAACAAGCTTTGCTGTTAAAAAGAAAATGCGACTGGTAGCTTGACTTAGCGATTAAGATAGAAATTGTAAATTCTAGAGATCCTAGATTCGAATCATATCCAAATGAGTTGTAGATTTTTCTTTTTCATGTGAATCAAGATGTGACAAAAATTTTTAAAAAAAGAAAATGCTACACAACGTTCACAAGCTGAGGCGGCAAATTTAAAATTTGCTATCTTAATATTTATTTGCACTTAATTGCTTCATAATTGGGTGCTGAATAAGCTTCAAAATGGAATATCGAAATTTCACAATTTGTCCAACATAATAAACAACATTTAAACATTCATATCAAGTTGCTCGAGGATTA
The DNA here is from genome assembly GCA_949673415.1 of Euphorbia schlechtendalii. Taxonomy (NCBI): domain Eukaryota; kingdom Viridiplantae; phylum Streptophyta; class Magnoliopsida; order Malpighiales; family Euphorbiaceae; genus Euphorbia; species Euphorbia schlechtendalii. The sequence goes on from CATIWQ010524395.1 coordinate 6,395, forward strand.
AACAGCCGTCCATGAAACTTCTAATATCATCGTTACTTCCCATCTTTTGATTGATTATTGAAGTTTATTGTAAATCTACACATATTACAAGAAGAAAATAAAATTTACCCAAAAGATCACAAATACCACTTATATTTTTAAATCATAATTTTCACAACGTTATAATAGAAGTTTACCTAATTTCATAAATAGCACACGAAGAGTACAAGACTACAAGGGAAAACAGCAACAAAAAAAGAAAGAAATTTCTTTCTTCAAAATTACTAATCCTGTTTCTGAAACTTTAAATACAAATATTTGCATACCAATTTGTTTCCACTGAAAACCACTCATCCCTTGGAAAAACACACCACGACCAACACAAGGGTGTAGAAATGAAGATGGGGAAAAAGAATAATAAAATAATTATCCAATAAAAAAAACTCGCAAAGCATTCACACGCATATACATAATACACAATCGAACAATCACATCGCCAACAGGTCCAACTAAGCATGGCTTGCATCGATGGCGTTACCTGTTCTAGCTTGTGATATCCGGTTAGCATAAATGGTGACCAATCGTAACTGTGTGCTGTTGAGACCCTCCAAATACGGCAAAAATGCTTTCCCCAGTATTATGTAAATGTCCACCAAACAGAACACAACAGTCTGTAACACCCATTAATCAACAAACCATAAGTCAATGTTTCAAGGACAGTTTAATTAAACATGTTGCAATGAAACAGAAGGAAAAGCAAGGATACTGGAAAAAAGAAATGTACCACAATTGTGGAAAAAAATGAGTATATTTCATTTATTTTGCTATAGCCAATAGATAATCACGCATATTTGTATAATTTTGTATATTCATATAGCGAAAAAACTGAAAAAGAGATGCATAAAAGACCAATAATAATATTTTTCATTTAGCGAACTTGAAGAGGATAATTTCGACCAATTTTGAAGCATGATAACTATTGGAGATTGGTTACTGCACCCTATAACTGCAGTTTACTCTTGAAGCTTCAATTTTCTTAAATTACAAAAAAGGTGACCCAAATGTGAGCATGGAACTATTCATAGCCAGTTTTCTGCAACATACTCAACAGTTATCTTTTCTTAGCAGGTTGCATTATGATAGATAGTAGTGGGTTCACTGGTCAGGTTATTTGCAAAGAACAGAAGCGATTCTCACAAATGACTTGTATGGAAATAGGAAAAAAGAAAAAAAAACAGAATTACCTTGCGGACATCTGCACTCTGGTTTCCAAAAGCTTCAAAAAGTGCAGGCAAAAATGATGGCAATTGTGTCATTAGTTCCTCCTGCGAAAGCCTACCCACAAGCTGGAGAGAGAAAAAAGGGCGTACAAGAAGATCCATAATCAAATACCATTATAAATTTGATAAAGGCAGAAACAAGCATTATAATTAGCAACAAAAGGTCAAAAAGAATCGTCCAGCAAACATAATAAAAGATTTTAAAAAATTGAATCCTTCTTCAGGCCCATACCTTTGTCAAACAATTAATACATGTAACAAGAGTTTTCTCATCTTCAGTAACTAATAGAGGAACAATAACCTGCAATATTAATCACCGACTTCATTGATTAACAGAAGAAAAAATTATAAGCAAACCATAAACCCACTGAGATAATCAAGCAATCGTTTCTCTGTAGTCTGTAATGATAGCATTAAATTAATTTTAATAATAATAATAATACACCCTCCGGTGTTTTATAAGTGTCCTCTTGTGGTTTTTATTTTTGGTTTTAGGTGTCATTTTATATTATCAATGTTACTTTTAAAAAGTTTTTCCTAATTTGCCCCTGTATTTATTAGGAAAGAGATTATATATTAATGGAATTATAAATTGGAAATTTAGAGAAAGAGAAATTCTTGAAGGATGAATAAATAAGTCATTTTATTGGTATAACAAATGTTTTATTGGTTTTGATGAGAAGTTATAAAGTGACGCTTAAAAAAAATGGGAGTAATAATAATAACGATGATGATGAAACAATATTAAAGGGCTTCAAAACACATACGCTTAAACATCTGAATGAATCATATTCCAACAACACAATGCTCAAGCAGCGGTCAGCTTCAATAGAAACCTGCACACCATGTACAAATTAGTAAACAGGAAACAAAACCATATAAAAATTCAGAAAAAAGTTTCTGCGAGAAAATGTAAATAAGAAGATAAAGCAAGTAAAGCGCTAAACAAGCGACGGAAATTACTTTTGGGACAGCATCTGTCATAACATTAAGCAGCTTCTCAATCACAATCTCAACAGAGTCTTCCATGGCATCTTTCTGTATACATGGAAGTAGGAAAAGGAATTGACAACAATTATTACCAACACATCATTCACAAAAAAATGCATAAAATAAATTATTTACCTGATTTTTCAGCATTTCAACAATCAACGAAAGAGCAAGTTCCCTGATTGAGGATTCGGCATCATCCAATATCTCAAGTACAGCAGTCAAAATTTGGTTGAAGTACTGCAAAGATAAATAAAAGAGTAAATTCAACCAAAGTATGAAACAAATTTTGGGAAATTCTATACAATATCTACATGGGAAATAATCTCTAGAGGAAAAGCGGGACACACTCCAAAAAGAAAAGAACTTGCAGTTAATATATTGCAAATTAATTATCAAAAAATGGATGGCTAGAATAAACCTTGTTTAATGACATTCGCAGTACAGTCAGCATTGATTTAGTAGGATTATTTTGAAAGAAATATCTGGCAAAGAAAGAATGAGAACTGGAAATAATAAAAGAATGCCAAGTTCCATTCACAAGGATATGAAGTCATCAAAACTTCACTGTAGCATCTTTCAAGATTATTTACAATGAAATCCTGTGTAACAATTAATTAAACCCCTTGATTCCAAATATATATGTCCTAATGGAGTGAGTGTGTGTTTATGCATTAAACATAAATAACATAATATAGACTTGAATAATGAAACAATTAACCATTTTATATAAGTAATTGAATAGATAATTTGTCACAACTCACAAGTGCCTAAAAATTACTCAAACTAGAGACACTGGCATATCCCACTTAGGCACCAGCATTGATAATAAGTGGAGGATGATTAATTTTTCACAACACCCATCACATCAGGAAATTTTGCACCGAACTAAAAGAGAGGTCACATGAAACCATGCATTTAATCTATAAAATTGCAGTTACTAGTAACTCAATTATGACAGCTAAAATTATTTGAAAAACTTGGTATGACTAGCATTAATGTGTCAGAGAAAGAACAAAAAAAATGAAAAATAAAGCATACATTGGACCAAACGGAGTGATTATTTGCCACAGATGCTTCAATCAACTGCTGAAGTGCACCACGCTTACTTGCAGTAGGACTTTCGCCGTTACCATTGCAAATCTAGAGATACAAAAGTTGAAACAATTATGTAGGTTAAAAGTTTAAGGAAATATAATTCAATAGACAAGTTTTTGAAATTAACTTCAGTGAAAAAACAACTAGTAAAAAATTAAGTAGGTCACAGCACTCACCATGTGAAGAATTTGGGGAATGCTAGGACCTGAATCTGACAAAGTGTTTGTCTTAATATCTGCAGGCTTGTGATGATCAAGGTCTAAGTCAAGATGATCATTGTGATCATTCCCAAAGCCTTCAGCATTTGCTCGTTGTTCAGAAGTCATCAGTCCATTGATGTCGAGACGAGGAGTAGACAACCCATCATTCAAGTTATTATTATGTGTAATCTCAAGATGACCAGCCTGGGATGCCATGTTATGAGTGGGAGAATTAACCATGTAGGTTGTATCCCTAGTTCTAAAACTATGAAGGTCAGCATTTGAATTATTCTCAAGTTTCGAATACAAGTTCTCTCGAGTTTCATCAGAAGGTCCTTGGCCAATGCTTCCACTGATCAGATTTGATTCCTGGCCAGAGCTCCGATTCTTGCCATTGTCAATGTCAACTGAACCAGCAGAATACCTTCCAAAGAAGTGACTCTTCTTTGGGACACTCATATATCCTTCCTCTGAAGAAGTTCCAACAACATCAGATGGGTCATAAGAGGACTTAGAACGCTGCCGATCCTTCTTGTTCTGCAAAAAGTTCATTAGATCCACTTCAATACGAGGAGTGTACTGTTTAAGTGCCCGCCTTAAGGAATTTTGTTCTTCAACAGATAAACTGAGAATGTAATTAAGAACTGCTGTTGCATCAAAGTGAGAGTAAACTGATATGATGCATGTGATAGCTGCCTCCTTGAGCTTAGTATTTTTATCATGGGCAAGAGGGGTCAACTTAGCCAGCCACAATTTTAAAATGCCTGCATTGCCAGAACCTTCAGAATACACAGCATGCTTGTTAAATGAGCTGATAGCAAACTCAATAACAGCCAATTTGGCTTTCGGTGATCGCTGTTCATCCAGTGAACGAAGTAAAGCAGGTAACATGGTATCAACACTATAAGTCTTGCTAACAATTTCCAAAGTTGTCGAGCAAGGTTGCCTAACTAGTTCTTTAGGATCAATCAATCGTGAAAAAACATGGGGTAGAATCCTTTCCATGTAACTCTCAAAGGGCTTTCGACAAGAAGGAATGATATCTGCAAGCGTTGAAAGAGCTGCTTGTGCGACTTTATGGTGGGGATCATCCAAGTGCTGAAAGAATAACTTCATTACCTTCTCAAAATTCTGGATTACTTCCTGAATACCTTTGGGACCTTGCTGCAGCAAAGACCGTATGTAATTGAAAGCAGCAACCCTGGCATTCCAATCAGAGCTTGGACTGAGCCCTTCACTTAATGCATCAGAGAGAGAAGCCAGGCCTTCTACATAATTTGACATCTCCCCAAGTGACAGTTGGCTATCATCGAAACTCCTCCTCCTTCCAGCAGACTTTCTACCAGTTACGTTCTTTCTTAAAAGTGGCCTCTGGAAGTTGGGAATGTGACTGTTATGGGACTCCCTGAAGTTTCCATCCCTGTATGACATGTCAGTATACTGCCTGTCCATATGTGAATTTGCAAATCGCCGAGCCTCCCTAATGTCATTGTTCTCTTCATAGGAACCTCTTTCATGGAGTCTATCAGACACACTCTTAGATGAGTATGATGAGAACGCAGGTACAGACTCGGTTGCTCCAGTAATTTTATAAGATGATTTAGCAGAATCTTTGGAAGCTTGAATTTGAGTGATAATATCAGACAAATTTAAGCCACCATTACGGCTCCCACCTTTAATGCTGGTAGTAGTTGTTTCTAAACCTAAAGAACTTGTGAGATGATTAGAAGCGGGAACTGTAGCCGGGAATGGTGGATCACGAGAGGATGGAGGGTCAACTCCTGCGCTAGGGGCAATAAGAGAAAAATTCAGCTGCTCAGAAGAAAACAATGTTTAAAATGCTTGTCAAATATTAATTCATTACTTTACTAAAGTTACTATCACGAAACTATCATATACAAAATATCAACATATGTTCTAATGAAAAAAAAAAAAACAGAAGAAATTGCCATGTGTAAAGTCATGCTATACCTAGATCCAAGCTAGATGACCGAAGAGCTGAAGGATTTTGTTTTTCAGATATTTCCAAACCTCTAAGCATGCTTTCAATTGCAGTAACCTTCTGTTTGCTTGCATGAAGTACACTCTCCAGACTACGCTCAGTACCTCTACTAAGGCTCTTTGTTTGAGACATCAGACCAGAAGACATGGATACCCCTGAAGACAAACTTGAAGTTCTATCCATCGCAACAATAGCAGAAGTTCCATACCCAGGCAAATTTGGAGTAGTGGATGCATGTGGAGTGAAGGATGGCTGTGGACCTCTATCTCGGACAGAAGGAGATGCATGTCGCCTATGCAATCCCCCATCTTCTTCATTTATGATCTACCCACGAAATATTGGAGACAAATATGAAATTAGCATCAAGTGAATAAGATAAACCCACTAATACCACTATATAGGTAAGGGACATACCCGTTGAATAACAGGATCAAAAGATGAAAATAGGCGGCGGGAACGCTCTGGCCAAGTTTTTGAAAACATTCTGTAGCACATTCGTGCAGTGGATCTAACCTGCAAAGTAAAGTTGCAACTTTATCATGCATTGAGTACATGCTCCCTAATTGTAGATGATAATGCCATAATGTTTTCTAACAAAAAGTACAACAGAAAAGATACAGGTTTGATGTGTATATCAAAGTTTCCTACTTCCATGAACTCCGCAAACATTTGAAAAGAAATCTAAAAGATATTACAACTCATAAGAAATCCATCAAATTAGATAAGCAGAAATATTAAGAAAGCCACTCGTCAGAGAACATAATAATAGCAACTAAAAATAAAATCAGTGGAGAAAAAACATATACATGCTTCACAAAAAGACATCCCAGAACCACATTAGGCAGTCCACAAATTCCTTGATTATCAGGAACTTTTTCAGAAGCCACCTAGAAAATGCTCGAGCTCAGCATATTGCTCAACCCTTTCTCCAGCCACCTAAAAATCCCTGCAGTTACTACTATCTCCAAATTACTAAGAATTCAAAATAATTTCTTATATATTTCCATAGCACCAACTGTACAATCCTCAAAACTGCTGCAGTTGAATACACAAATATTTCTCTCCTAGTTTTACAAATTTGCTTTTAAAATGACCAAAATCTGCCTGACTTGCGACATTTAGGCATTATATGCTCTCACATGTACTTCCATAGTTTCATTACCACGCAGCTTCATTTGCTTACTTGCTCTAACGATGAAGTTGCTGTAAATAATGATTCATTGCGGGAAATAAACTTTACAAATTTCAAAACTGAAAACAGACTACAAGTACACAAAGAATACAAGCATAATTATCACTTCACATATACGAAAAGGAAAAGCACAGCCAAGTCAAAATTATCTACTAAAATCAAGGAGTTGAAAAATTCTTGATAGGCATACCTCACTCATTGCATCAGCAACACAACATTTTATCATATCTTCGTATAGATCAGCTGACCGCTGCACCTCTGGAGCGTCAGGCCAGTGCTCTAATACCAAAAGTGCATATTCACAGCATCTGCAACCAAAATGCAGATACAAGGATTAACAACAATGTTAAATTATTAAACACAAGCAATAGTTATCCTAGAGAGCAATCATAGATTTTCTACCTTGCTCTAAGTATTGCACTTCGGTCATTCTTCGCACAATCAGCAATGCGAGGGAGAACACGAACAACTTTGCAATTCCGCAACATCTTAACCAGGAAAGAAAATCAATTAGAGAACCAGGTCAAGAAGTAGTATGCAGTAAGCAACAAAAGAGGAAAGGATAAAGTACCGTTTTAATGCAATTATCGGCAGACTCTGCAATTACAAGTACAGTAATCACAACCAGCTTGAAAAGAACCTGATTTCAATAATAACAATTTCATATCTAATATGCAGTGATAATATGTTCACGTAAAGTAAGACAACGATTGAACTTACTGGAATAAAAGACTCGGCACACGACTCGAAATCTCCCAAGAGTTCCTTTGATAAAAAGCACAATAGATGGCAAGCCTAGAAAAATAAAAGATAAACTTAAAATCACCCTACCAAGAAAGCTTTCAGAAAATATAAAAGTGTTAATATAGAGTTCAGGCCACAAATTATTACTACTTACACAAAGATTCACAAAGGAAACAGTAGAATAAAATCCGTATCTAAAATAATCCAGTAAAAAATATAAAAAAAAAACTATCATACTACCTACTTGTTAAAAACCAGGGGTACACACAAGAAATTAAATTACATTACTTAAAGTCTACTGAAGTAATAAGATGTAAAAACAAAATAATTCTTCCCACTCTAACCACTTAAAACAACTAGAGCTTACTGAGAAGAAAGATAGGACATTCTAAGACATGCATTTCACAAAATTATTATTTGCAATTGCAATTCTATACTCAACAAGCATTAATCCATAAAAGATATAATTCATCTGAACTTTGGAAGGCAAAATACATTGTTTGGTTCCAAACAACACCAAGGGTTTGCCTCCAAACTTTAGAACAATGTTACACATTATATTCCAAGCTATACCCAAACTGAGTACAACCGTTTTACAGTCATCCCGGTAATTTGTTAGATCCACACATAATAAGAGATCAGCATACAAGTTTTAGCTTTTTTCTTTAATCATCTTTCAAAACATTATGTTATGCCTAACACCATTATGTAAGAATGTGCACAAATTTTTCGTATACGAAACTAAAATGCAACTCCTCAAGAACTCATTATGCCTAACACCACACATAATCCGATCAAAATCATATATCGAAAAATTATTTAAAAAGGAAAAAATTGAGATATCAATGGCCAGTTAGAGTATTTCACATAAAAGCTATAATGCTGTATGAAGCATCATCAATCTTGAGCATAGATGTTGGAATTTAATCCAGGCAGAGTTCCACAACATAGAATGAAACTCATGGTCATGGATAGACCATAGTAGTCAAAGGCGCACCTAAGGCACGCCTAGGCTCTCGGGCGAGCCTTTGCGCCTTTAGGGGTTTTAGGCTAATTTTTGCGCCTAGATCGCCTCAAGGCGCGCCTAGGCGGCCAAAAAGCTCAAGGAGCGGCCTTGCGCCTTGAGTGCACCTCAGCGCCTTGACTACTATGAGATAGACAAAAAAAAAATGTGACTAAATTTCAATTAAAATGATTTCATTATAGATCACTATCTAATAACAAACGAAAATCATAAATATACCTGCTTCACTATGCTAGACCTTCTGTCAGCTAGCTGCGTGCTCAGAGGGCCAACAAGTTGCTTCAGAAGTCCCCGGAAGCATGGATAATCAGTAGCACCTAATGTGATGACACTACTTTGTTTGAGAACAATATTGAGCATCTCACAGTACATAGAGAATGAACAGTTTTTTCTAAATTTATAAAGCATGTTAAATGACAAGAGAAGGGAGTAAGCCGAAAATTATAAAAAAAGAAGATAAGGAAAGCATAGCTTAGTCAACGATTAAGATGAATAGAATAATAGAAAAGGATGAACTGCATATAGATAACACATAATATACAGTCTAAATTATTTTATCCAGGTTCCTAACATTACATTGACATCTTGTATACATTAACTAGGCAAAACCGACCCCCACGGAGATGACACATCTTTTTTCATTTTCTTAACATTCTTTTCATTTCTTAACATTCCGGCAACTATTTGTTGACCATTGTCAAACATTACCAGCTTCATTTAAATGGAATGTTGGCCCAGCTTTTTGTCAGCCACAGACCCAAAAAAACTTCAAATGCATACAATGCCATAGCAGGGAAGAACATGAGAAAAGACATAGAGGGACAGAGAAAATACAAACCTCCTAAAACAAGACCTTCTACTCTCTGCATGGCAGCTATGCGAATAGACCAATCCTTTTCTGGAACAAGAGTAGAACCTATCTTTTCAAATTCCCTAATTAGTTCCTTTTCGGAGTAAACCTTAACGGGATCTATGGGTTTATCTGTGACATCACTTTCTCCTGCATGAGATGAATTAAGGATGGAAATTAGCATTGACAATATCCATTACAGGAGTTCCTCATTTCTGCAATAAAAGTGAAGAATTATAAACCACAATTTTATTAATTAAGCGAAAACGAAGAAAGAAAAGCTTTTTGCAACAAGCTAAATAAATAACTAACATTAAAAAGCTTTTGCGTGCAATTACTATCATTCCATAAGAAAAAAAATAGCATCAGCTCTGATTCCAAGTATCTAATATATAAATAGTACTCCGGGGCACAAAGTCCTTATGCCAAACCAGAGGAAGACAAGGATCACAAGAAAACAGTTAAAAATATTAAAAAAATATAGAAATATTATATATAAGATGGTAGCATGCACATATACAAAGTGCAAAGCAGATTTTAGAAACCAATAACAACTACAGGTAGAACAGTAGAAGGACATCAACCTCCGAAAAGAGACACCTCCCTTGTAGAACTCTTGGCCTTTGGACTATTTTTCTTGGGGTTAAGGTTTACAGGCTTCATTTCTCCTGTACCAATATTACTAGTATGTCCATCAGATGATCGTATTTGAGGTTGTATCTTCTCTAGCCTCGCATTGATATCTTTCATCTGCAATCATATTTTACAACAATAGTTACAAATCACCAACCATTAAACAAGCCTTCGTCCAACTAATCATTGAACTGGAATAGGTTAAAACACAATTACAGCTTTCATTTCCATGTCTACTGTTTTTGTAGCAATTATGAGCACTGAAAGATGTATATATTTTTAATGGTCTGCAAAACCCATAGCCTACTGAAGACCCAGGAACCAAGACTAATCAAAACTAAGAAGTCCTGTCACATTGAAAAAGAGAATTAAAAATTTGAAATGGCAACAATGTAGTAAGATATTCACCATAGACATAGGAATATGATGACGTTGGAGCTCGTCACGGAACTGAGGCCCTGCCTGCGTATACATCTCCTGAAAGATAATAATTGGGTTCATACGTAAAGAACTACTCCCTCAAACGTAAAAAAGGCAGTGCTTGCTTAAACAAATTAACTTATAATGTATTACCATGCTACAAGTTCACTTACCTCAATGCACATCAGAGCAGCTTCCCTAACACCAGGGTTAGGGTCATTCAGCATCTGCAAAATCTGAAAAAGATGAAGAAAAAACATTGAATGAGTCTCTTATTATTATTTTGCTCTATTCATTAATTAAGAAGAAGTGGTACAAAATTATCGTACAGGAGGAAGTATAGCCCGTTGAAGAGGAAGCTCAGTTGACGCAAAAAGGCCAATTGCAGATGTAACAGTCCTTGCAAATTCTTCTCGAACCCTCCAATTTCTATGCATCCAGGCATAAGAACCAGCTCTCTCAACAATGATAGTTGGAGACGAAACCTGAAACATACGAGTATATTAAGTTAATACCTCTTTTGCTACAGTAGTTCAGTTAATTCAACGAGGCAAATCAAGAAAGTAGTTATGAGCAACCAATATATGTTAACTCTAATGTGCAAAACTGTGTAACACCTCCTAACTTATAACAAAGAAAAAGATTATCAGCAGCATCACAAAACCACGAGCTGAATTCTTTTGAGTTAGTATGTCCTGTAATGCAACGGGACAAAAATATATGATCTTGGCTCTTAATAAGGCACACTTTAGCAATTGTCCATGCAAAGCTTCATCTATAATTTAGGTTCAAGACTCAGTCAACAAGAAAACCTGAGTATAACATAATCAACAGATATCTGATGAGTTCCTAGCAAGATAGTCCTAAAGCATCGGCAAAAAAGCTCCTCTAAGGGTAATTGCAGTGCTGCAAATTTCAAATTTGTCCGCTGTTAACCCTCGTTTACTCTATGCTTCCATGACCACCTAAAGGAACTTTTTTACAAAAGTTCACCCATTTAAGGGGCGCCCAGGAAATATTATAGGTTATCTCATGGACATGTCAAGATGACTGCTATGATTCAAGCGTGAGCATTTTAACTTTCCTGGAGATGGGCTAATTAAGACAGAGAGTAACAAGTAGAATGAGCAGTAGATTAGATTGCAAAAACGGAAGCCGAAGACAATTTACAGACCAGCAGTTTACTTTCACAATTACACATACCGTAAATGCTAAACGTCAGCTTACGAAACTGAATAAAAACTCATAATTTCTTAAAAATACCTCCATCAAAGTGAGCAACAGGCGTCTAGCAGCATCTCTAACAGGCTGTTTACCATCACCTAACCGTTCAACCACGGCAGGAACAAGAGCATTGAAATGCAACTTCAAATGCTCACCGGACAAAACAGCAGCGGAAGCCAAAGCCTGTAAAGCCCCCTGAGACACCTTAAAATTATTATCCTTCAAAAGATCCAAACAGCAATCAACTAACGAAGAAGTTTCCGCGGAGCTCAAGCTCTTCCTGGAAGCTTCTAGAAGTTGATGCAGCCTCTCAACTCCGGCCATCCGCTCTTTAGTATCCTTAGCGCGTGCCAGTTCCAACGCCTCCTCCATTGAATCTACCTTCACTGATTATAACCTTCAGGAGTTGGATCTGGAGCGGCAAGGCTCAGATCTGGTAACTAATCGAAACAGATTCCGCACAATTGTAACAGAAATTCTCTTGAGAACAGAAGATAAGTCCAATCAAATGTTGAAAAAACGAAGGAGATAAATTTCAGGCGAATCGGAATTGAGATGAGAAAACGGTGGGGGAATGATGGAGAGAACAGAAGAGAGTGAAGACGGGGAGGAGAAGATGAAGAGGGAGATGAAGAGAGAGTGAAGTTGTTGTTGTAGTTGGAGTTGTTGGAGGATTTGACACGTAATTTGAATTAATTTACGAAGAAATGCCACTGGGCACTGGCTAACGCAGTTAATTCAATTTTTATATTATATTAATGGCATGTAATATTTCGGCTGCTTTTGATTGTGTTATTGTTTACTTTACTCTTGTGTAGACTGTTTTATTTTTTAAAAAATCCTTGCCCGAATCTGTGAAGGTCTGAAGATTTATGGGTTGTGTTTGATTTTTATATAAATATTCAAGCTCTGTCCTATGAATAATTTTATTTATTTATTATATATTTATATATTAAATTTATAATTATTTTAAGATTTTATGTTTTATCCTATTAAATTTTTATACTTGATTACAATAAATGTTACTAAATATTAAAGATTTTAAGTAAACAATGTAATTATATTTAAAATTTAAATGTATTTTTTCTATTAATTTAATAAAAAAATTTATAATAAAAAAATTACTCATGAACTTGAATCGAGCTTGGTAATGTTCTGGTTAACCCGGCCCGAGCCCTGAATTCTAAAATACGGGCTTGGATTAATGTTCTTCAAGCGGGCCCGATTCGTGACATCCATCACTTCTCTCTCGTACCCATTGCAAGTGATGAAAAAATCTTTAGTAATAAATAAACTGGTGCTCCCTTTCACACATTCGATTGCTTGGTTAAATAAGCTACATCTTTTGGATATAATCTGACTGGCGTCTGCTTTGATCAAATGGTTTGTGATTGGCTCCAAGTTGATTACGTGTGAATTAAACGGTTACGAATTAAAAAATTAAATTCATATCATGACTTTTAAAATGCAATTTAGTTCAATAAAAAAACTACCATGACCATGTATTTGAAGTGTTACATTCAATTTTGCTTTTTTGAATTTATTTTGGTTTATAAAATATCGTAGATTTGTGTAGAATGACATGATCTAGTGGTGAAAGATAAATAAAAGAGGGACCTTTTAAAACTTTAATTATATTAGAAAAAGGAAAAAAGCCGTTCCCTATATTTCATTGTTTTTTAATAAATCTGCTACTTTTAAAAATATTAAGGACCATTTACAATTTTTCGTTTACATTACATAAATAAACTACCTTTGCTTTGAAATTTGTTACAAAAGTAATTGTGATTTTATTTTAAACAAAATTAACTTTACTTTGTTTTTTATCATTGTAAAATCAATTATCGTATTATTAATCAAATGACGATAAGAGATAAATTAATGAAGATTTTAGTTTTGACAAAGTCACCGTAACCTCTAAGTTATACAAAATTATGAATGTTAGAGGGTGTTTCTTAAAACTTCTCCTTTTCAACTTTTAACTTAAAAATATCTTTTGAGGAGATTTTAACTTATAATTCAGGCAATGAAGTATTTCTGATAACTTTTTTTTAACTTAAAAGTTAAAAATAAGACAGAAGTTAAAAGTTAGTCAGGCTTACTTTTTAAAAAAGTCACTTATAAGACATAAGCGACTTTTTGATAAGTTCTGAGAAACACCATCTTAATTTAAGTCTAAAATTACTTAATAGAGTCGCTCGAGACTATTCAAATGACCTTAAGCGTTTATCCATGATTTACAAGGTGTTTACCATAGGTGTCCTAACCATGGATTAAGTGTCAACAATAGACGTCTCACTCATTATTACATGTGTATGGAATGACGTTTATTGCAGATGAAAAATCTATTTTTAAGGCAGATTGAACATTTGAAACCAATGTGCCATCCATTTGTGAGATGTATGTAACAAACCTTTCACAATCATTTTTTTTTAAATGGAAAGCATTTAGTAATTTTCAATTGTCATATGCATTTAATATCTTTAATGTTTTGATATCAATAAAAAAATAAAATATACGCTGATCTAGAATATATCAAAATATATTAGTGCATCTAACACAAATTTAATTTCATCGATAACTTTATTAACTATTTGAATCTTGTGAGACAGCAATTTAACTAAATCTAAGACTAGGAAATTCAAAAATATTGAAATTGATATGATTCACTGTAATACAGCATCACTTTATTCATATAGAAAATGGAAGCAAAATATGAGTTGTAAAAATTAACATGTATCATGGTTTGGATGCCATTGACAGTTGTTGTCATTGATGTTAATTGTTGCTTATAGTCATGCATTGTTGTTAATAACTTATTTTTAAAATATATGAAAATAGTTGTAGACAAACGATTAAAACTCTTGCTTAATGTTGGAAAAGACAAAAGAAAATCACACTATAAAAATAAACAAACAAATAAGTCAAAATCTAAACACTAATGTTCTTGACAATTAAAGATAAAGATATCATCATTTGTAATTGAGCAATAAACTGAATCGGTAATTGGAAGATTAACTAAAATCTAATTAAAAAATTGGTAAGCATGTGAAATTCAACAAAAATCAAATGTTTTTGTTTGTTCCCGATATTCTGTAAACTACAAAATGTATTTTATTTAATTTTAATACATATTCGAATGCATTTCTAATATTTTATAATATAGTAATTATTTTAATATGGTAGTTGGTTGGGGAGTCATGGGTGTTGTATCACATAATGTAACGATGTTTTATATGGAAAAGGAATTTTAATTAAGAGAAGATAAGCTTCAAAACAAGATAATGTATTAAGCCATCAACAGATTAAAGCCTTACTTAATGAGAAAGCCAGAACAACTACCTTTTTTGGACACCACCATAAAAGAAAAAGAATAAATTAGTTAGTGATCTTGTTTCGTAAAATTAAATTAAAAAAAGATGTTCACTTTCATCATTGTACTACATGCTAAAGTCATTACATATAATGTAATATATTTATTCAAATTAATTAAATGGAATCCGTGATTATATTTTTTTGTTAAACTGGCCTTTACAGGCTGGCTTATATGTTGGCATTTGGGTTTGAAATGGCATAGAAAAATTAAAAGCTCAATATCCTATTTGACTGCAATAACTCACATACAATGGCATATTTCGTTAATAATGTTACTGAAGTTTTGTTTTTTTTTTTGATTTTGGATAACATTGAACTCTATTTTATAGAAGTTATGCCAAAATGTATATATTAAGAAATGAAATTTCCTTAAGAGTAAATATTTATACTTCCTTTCAATTCTTAAAAAAGGTTCTAAAGTCTAAAAATCAAAGTCAAAGAAATATATAGTTCAGTTTCAATTCCAAGTCTGTGTAAAAAAGCACACCTATACTTAGGCACAAAGTTTTGATATTTCAAGTAAAAAGTAGCTGTAATAAATACTTGAAAAGATACAGGTTATTCCGATGTTTCTCCCAACTCACCTCATTCAAAATCAAATCTAACATGTAATGATTTTAGGGAGAGACTGAAAATACATGAGACTAAAAAATGAAAAAAAAAAAATCAGCATGTATCAAATTTCGAAAATAACATGGAAGGTGACATTGAAACGAGGACAACAGATTTTATTCCGTAGAAAACATATATGTTACTCAAGTCACGAATAAAGCTTTTCATCCTCTTCAAGGTATGGGTGTTTTTAACAAAGTATTACTTCAAAAAAAAACATGGCCAAATACATCTTTACCCCTAAACTTGGTGCAAAAAGTTTACTGCCCCCTAAACTTTCAAAAGTTTCTCTCAAGCCCCGGAACTTAGCAGAAGTGTATCAATTTACCCTCTAAACTTGGTAAAAGTGTATTAGTTTGCCCCTTAAATGCCGCGTGTCAGGTTCGTTTGGTTTGATTTTTCAAAGATGTCTTTTTTTCTTACGTAATTAAAAGTTGACACGTAACATTCAAGGGACGAACTGATACAGTTTTGCCAAATTTATGGGACAAATTGATACATTTCTACCAAGTTCAAGGTGAAAGAAACTTTTGAAAGTTCAGGGGGTAGTAGTAGACTTTTTGTGCCAAGTTTAGGGGGGTAAAAATGCATTTAGCCAAAAAAAAAAAACATACAATTCAAGTTAATATCCTACTTTCACATATAGCGAAATGGTTAATTAAAAGCAGTGATAAATGCCAAATAAAGAAAATCAGTAAAATTATGAACAAACATGAACCAGAAATGGAATTATAATCATTAGATGGTTTACTACAGTTTGAGCAATATTCTTCATGCACAAGCATATTTGTAGTACTATTTTTGGCCTAAATCCTTTTCAAAGATGAGATGTCTTAATCCCCTTTTATATGATTAACCATAATGAGGGTGGCAAAACATCCCTTAAGGTATATTTGGTCTATTGTGCTACTGAATTCCACTATGATGATGATTAAAAAGTAAAAACACATAAGATGATGCCAAAGGGTGAAATTTGACAAATTCAGTTTCTTTAGCAAGAAAACATCATTTTCTTACTCAACTACCACATGCAACAGAGTATTTGAGATAATATGTGGCAACTGGCAAGTCCTGAAAGTGAAATTATACCAGAAACTGCTGCAGTATGTTTCTACTGATACAAGGACAAACAGTTCTGTTGGGCCTTCAATTTGTCAAAAATAAATCATGAACAAGTGTTGCTTTTGAACTAATTTTGCAAAAATAAAAAATGCAGAGTTTTGGACCAATCTCAAAAACAAGCCATGTTTTGGAACAAATTGATAAGCCAAGTTGAAAGGTTATATATTGACTATTTATAAGACAGAAGACTGTACTATTTCAGAAAATGCAACAATAAGAGGTGATAAGTAGCAGACCTGGCTATTGCACTTCTCAATTGTCTTTCTTGTATCGAGATCTGGGAAAAGTTACTAATCAATCTCCACCATAGGGAACTCGAGAGATCTTCTGGAGTGAAGAAATGAATATTCATCTGAAGCCAAAAGTAAATCCATAAATGGCAAGGCACAAAATAAATGAAGTTTAATTTACTTTCTACTCAACAAACTGTTCGAGTTCATTTAAAAGTTACAGGAGGATGAATAATCACAGATTTTAAACTTATACAATATTTTCTGAAACCTGTATAAAAAGGGTAAATTATGAGCCTAAAGAAAGTACAAATCACAAATGGTAATTCGAGAAAGATGCCAAATTCTGCCATCTATGGATCATCATCATAAGGAACGTCTCGGGCAGGCGATGATGGAAGAATCAATATAGGCTTTCCATTGCATTGATATTCAGCAAGCATGGAAGCATGATGTGTCCGAGGCTCCCAAATATTCCCAGTCAAGTCTAGACTCATTAGATTTCCTAACAACATCGCACAATAAACAAAGTCTTAATTAGTTTATTTTTACATGGCACCAAAGGTATCAGCATAATCCAATCGTACATTGAATTTTATTTTGGATCACTGCGATTCTAGAGCAAGAGCATGCTAGAATTAAACACAAAATGATGTTAAAGAAATAAGCTAAAATAGAAGTTCGATCTACACATATCATACCTTTTGTGACCTTAAGTGCTGAGCATATGACATGCAAGGATAATTCTGACATGAGATTGTAAGATGCATCGACTTCGATAAGATCTGGAGCTAATGATAAGAGCTTGGATAAAAAATTTGCAGTAGCAAGCCCACCACGATTTTTGCTGCATAAAGACATTTCATTAGTCAGTACATACAGTGGAAATAGTGTAAAGATGAAAAATCTTGGTCAAACCTTATGTTGATACTAAGAAGATTCGATTCTGACAACATTTTAGTTTGAAGCTCCTGAAAGCCATCTGAGCCCAGTCCAATGCCTCCAATATTAAGTTCTTTAATACTTGTGCCCAAAAACTTACCCAAAGCTCCAGCAATTGAACTGAAATAAATCGATCCATCTCCATAAACAACACGTGAAACAAAGTGAAACTTACATGCCAGCATTAGGCAAAATGTACCTGCCGAGGCCATTATCTGCAAGTGAAAGGGACTTCGGTGGTTCATGTAGGCTTGCGAAAGTGTTTAACAGTTGCGTCACTCCTGTAGAGGAAAGCTCACAATTCTCTATGCGCAACTCCATCAGTGAAGAACATCTTTCAGATGCCTCGGTGAAATAGGGGATTAGAGATCTGAAAAATTCAATGGAGATTTCAAGAAGTTTGCTCACAGATTTATGGAATATACGCGAAAATTGACACTCAAGGAACCTGATTCCTTCATTCTTAAGAGGATTGTCACTTAAATCCAGGGTCTCTAATTTAGGCATTTGAAAAAGAGCATATCTAAGACTCTCCATATCATCCTTGTCGAGATTATTTCCCCTGAAATCAGGCAAGGACAGTATCATAATGAAGATTCGTATGACAAAACAGGATAGTCCCACATTGTTATCAATAATGACTTGTAATCCGCAATATATGGAGGTCGAAAAATAATGACCAGCTTTTTATAAGCTACAAAAGGATGATGTAACAACTTTCCTGCCTTCAGATAATTCCGTACCTGATATTTAACACACGTAATGACTGCAACGAGTTGCCCGCTGGAAAAGATGATTGACAGTTGCTTATGTTTCTCCAGTCAAAATTAGAAAGCCATCCTGTAATCTGTTTGGAATTTGTAAGGGCAATTATTGCTGGAAATCATCAGTGATAAACCATAAAAGCACAAGGATGTATCTAATAGATCATTACTCACATTGTTATCTGAAAGGTCAAGGATGGATATTTTCGATGAAGCATTTAAAAGCACAGCAAAAAGAATTCGTGCCAAATTCCGGTCTACGTGATTGTCACAAAGTCTTAACGAACATAAGGAACTGAAAGCACAAGGTAGCAAAGTTTGAGAAGCTTGAGAAGTAGGTCTAATTAAGTAAAGAAAAAATGTATACACTATATATACCTTTCAGATCACATATTTCACTCATATCATATGATAGAGCTTTTATCAATATTTACATGGGAAGAGATCATTTGATTAACTAAACATATTTTCTACTTTTATTTCAAGCAAATTCCATTTTAATTTATTAGCCAAACTAAAAAGGAGAAAAAGGACTGTCAAAGCAAAAATTTAGCACAAACAATTTTCTAGAAGAACACCATGACTGAATAATTTAGCCCTCCGAACCCAACAAGGAAAAAACATTTATAATCTGGTGGATTGATAACAGATTCTGGTAGAAGTGCTAAAGCTTTGAACTAAAACCTCTCTGGATATTTGTATTATATTCCCAACTGATATCAAGCTGACAGCTTACATATTGTATTTGTCAGATGACAATTAATAAGCATCTAAAAAAACACCCACGGGCACAGCATTCAGTAAAGAAAAAAGAACATGCATATAAAACTGATATGGAAAACAACACAAGGTCAGAAAATGAATATACCTGCTTGAAGACAGAAATGATGTAAGCGAAGAAGGTAGTATGACTGAGTTGTTTTCAAGGAAGTTTGATGATTTGATTGAGAAGTTTTCTATTGCATATGTTTGCTTGTCGTTTATTTCAAGAGAAGAAAAAATTGAATTGACAAATTCTGATGAAAGCTTGCTGTGAATAAATTTGAGTGACGTCAATGTTTGTCTGTTTTGGATAAGCAGCTGGCACAACCCATCAACCTATTTATGTGTTAAATCATAACGCGTTAAATAGCATTTTCATTTTTCATCATTTACTTAAAAAAGCGATTAAACTCACACTTCAGACAGCTTATAACATAGGTTCAAACAAAAGCAGGATAGGCCTGGCAACATTGTCAATATTTTCTATTTTGTTGCATAGAATGACAATGCTTTAAAAATCCGGCACTTTCTTCAAGAGTTTTTTCCAAATAAAATTGGATCAACAGCTTTATTCCCTAAAGCTGTATTCAATATTATATGAGTCAAAGTTTTTCTAATCTGTGACATCCTTCATAAGAATGTCGATCACCATGATAAAGAAATTATCATATCATTATCATAGTAGTCAAAAGTGTGCGCTTAATTTCATGAGCACAACAGCATTTTTCTTGGAAGCAATGTGCTTGGCTGCGTCAGGAGTGATCGAAGCATGCTCTTATTTCCAAGGGCGAAGAGCACAAAGCACTGCACTTTAATAAGTCAGGCTAATTATGATGAAAAATTTGAAGAAATTCAAGTTCAATAGCTATAAAAATGGAAGATGAAGAAATTTAGGACGATGATGTTGGTAATATGGGTTTACTTGGATGAAACTAAAGTCGTTATAGGTGGTTCTACCAAATTTTCAATCAGATAATCAGAATTTTAAACTAGAATTTAGAATGCGAGAATATTGAGAATTTCTTAACCAACCTGATGTATGACCAATTTCAGATATTTATATTTGTCCAAGTGACATGTCCAAAAGACACGAATTTTTGTGCAAGAAATATGTCAAAAAGACATGAATTTTCAAACAAGGAACATGTTCAAAACACATGAATTTTCGGGATTTTTACACTGAAATTTTTATACGAAATAAAAAATTTCCCTTCGGGCTTACGAGCTATCTCGGCAACTCGATCCCGGCCAGGGCACCGCCCCCGAATCGTGATAGAACCCGAATAAGCATGCACTCCGCACTCTCCCGACTTGTTCGATTATATATCACGATCACATTGGTCAATTAGTCAATCTCATTACACTAAAATATTAAAGGACTCATATGGATACACATGAGGATGCTAATGAAAGCTCAAAAAACTTTAGTGATGATAACGTATGATTTTCCTAGTTGTGTTCGTGGATTGCTCTGGGTTATGAATGTTGTTATAAAAAATTATAGTCTTTAGTTTTGGATTTTAATGACTTGTTTTTTGTTGTGGACTATCGGGACTAGTGATAATTTTATATTTATTAGTTTAAGTAGTTATATTTTACATATTTTCTCTACTTGTACTTTTTTGAAACTATATACTAGTACACTTTTTCAGTCCGAGCGAGCACTTTTTTGCACTTTGTGCCTAAGCGACAAGAAAGACCCTTGCGCCTTGAGTGCGCCTCGACTAGTGTGGATCATATGATAGAAATAACATAAAAAAATCCAAAATTCTCCATATCGAGCTCTGGCCTCATATGTGATTGTAAGTAGACAAAGTCCAGAGGAATCTAAAGAAGCTTTGCAACAGGATATTCAGGTACACGGATCAGTAAGACAGTAATTCGATCAAAGGTTTGCAAACTTAACACAATTGCACATATACAAGTTCCTTAAATGAGTCTCAGTTCACCAAGTTAATACCATATTCAATGTGGGTCAAAAAGAAAATGAAATCAAGACCCAGGAGAGACATTTGCATCTATTATTGGCCAGTTTGACATTTCTTTCCCAAAGCCAAAATCTGTTTTCTCGGGGAAAGCTTGTGAGAGGAGTATGTTGTGATAGCAACAGTTAAGGGCTAGGGAAAGCAATGCCAAACTAGTTCAACAAATTCCTTTGTTGTTTCTCAATACACCTTTATGTGCTTCACAAAACTTATACTAAAATGCAGATTAAATTTATTTGTATATATATAAGCTTTCATCAATACTCAACAGAAAGTGTTGACAAAATTCAGGATATTGAAGATTTTGGGGCATGAAGGATATTAATATCATTAGATTTGTGTTCTTCTGTTGACAACTATCGTGCATATTATAGTCTATTTCATCTATCTTAATTCTGTTTTCTAGCTTTGATTTACTGTTCAGGGATCAATTCAGGCTGCAACAACATCCAAAAGGAAAATCCAGAAAAGAAATAAGAGCGTACATGTTTCTTGGACCTAATCCACCGCAGTGCCAAACTTTGCAACTTAGTATTTCTCATCAATTGCTGTAACAGAACTGAAGCAGTTATTATTAAGTATTACTCTTGCAAGCAGCAAATGTACTGAACATGACATGTATAATAACAACCAAGCCTTAGTCCCACATTTGGTGGGGAATGAACATGACACGCTTACAAACAAAAATTCTTTTCCCATTTGTCCAAGAACGAAGAAAGGCAATAAAAAGTAAAAACCAAACCAAACCAAAACAAAGTTTGAATGCTGATTGGTCATGGAACTACATTCCGGAAATCCACAAAAACATAATATTCCAAAGATTAGTATGTTCAGCAAGCAATTACATTGCCTGGCAAAGCTTACAGCAGAAAACATCTTGAAAAATGTTACGAAACAAGTTTTAGGACTTGTGAACTTGTAGCCTCAATTGTTTCGTAGAAAATAATTACTTTTTACAATATATTTATAAAGAATTCCTATGAAATTTAAAAATGTGAATATTTTCTAACAGAAAAATATCAAATTCTAAACAAACTTTAGAGTCCATTAAAAAGTCTACCTATTTGATGAAGTTTAGGTCCAAGATGATCAACTCGGTAGAACTAAAGATAAAAACATCCAAACAACTTTACTGAGGTTCCAAACATTTGCAAAAGAATTCCTTGAAATTTATTCCAATAGCACTCCGAGATTTCGAATCACGCGTTTTCCAGTATACATGGTTTATCAATAAGAATCATGAACTCGTAATACATAACAGAAAAACATCTCAAAACAGACATTTCAACAGAATTAGGTGATAAATCAGAATTTAAAGGCATGCCTAATTTCATTCAACTTGGTGGAAAAAATACGTACACAAGTTTCTGGAGCACAGAGTACATTTTGAAGTATTAGACATCTGCGATAGACAAATACTAAATAAAATTCAGACAACACAGAAGTAAAAACTTAAAAAATTATATTCAGTAAACATTAGTCTTATATTTTAACAGAGAAGAGATACTAGAAAACGAAGACAAATTTAGCATGTAAAATCTTCCAAGAATGAGGAGAACAAATCATCACATATTATCATATCTCCTTTTAATGAATTGGGAATAGAAAAAACTAGCATATTACCTGGCGAACTGCCCGAATTCACAGAAGTGGAAAGATAATTTTGAATACATTGAATGATTTACATGCTCTTCGCTACCAATGAATTTCAGTATATTACCTGCATGAACTTATTGTCAAAATTATCATCAAGGCTGGAAGCAAAATGCAAGAACATGAGGGAAAAAAAAATAAAGGATACGATGGTCAAAATATGTTTTGAAGACAAAGTTCAGGACTTAGGAACCCAAAAGTATTAGGGTCAAAGTTCAAATTATCTGTACCCAACTAAAGAGTCAAGAAGACTAAACAATATGATATTATGCAAAAAAAAAAACATATTATTTAGGAATCAGGAATGGATAACAACATATTTAGGTCAACATCGAAGCTTATATATGCAGTAATGATGTATTCTGATTCTTCATTGATCACATACATCTGTCA
This sequence comes from Euphorbia schlechtendalii, assembly GCA_949673415.1. Classification (NCBI taxonomy): domain Eukaryota; kingdom Viridiplantae; phylum Streptophyta; class Magnoliopsida; order Malpighiales; family Euphorbiaceae; genus Euphorbia; species Euphorbia schlechtendalii. The sequence goes on from CATIWQ010524395.1 coordinate 29,869, forward strand.
TGTTAACAATAAAAGCGCAAAGTGGAAGCACATTTTACCTGAGATTTGAATTTCCCCAATGCGTCTATCAAATGAAGGCAAAGAAGCCAACCCAGATGCTTCATCAAGGCAACTGTCTTCCAGGATAAGACCAAGAAATTAGGAAATCCAAATTACAAAAAACGAAAAAAAGGAAGTAGCAAGTGATCAATCGAATCATTTACTCCTGCAAATGTGTTTCCCAATACATCTGCTGCCAGTCAACTAGTTCGTTTTGGTCAACAAGCCTAGGCCATCGCAACTTAAACAACACCTTCCATGCTGTATTGAAGTATCCACCTCTGTAAAAAGAATCATTACTACGCTCAGATGATCCTTACCAACATTTTTACTCATAAATGAAAAGAAGAGAAAATTTGTAAAAAAAAATAAATTATTCTTTCACAAATCACACCTTCCACGCTTTCTCCCATATTTTGGAGAAACATCAACAGACTCGTAATCATCCCAGTTCTCATATGGCCTATTCAAAGACAATGAAAAACTAAGTAATAAGACGGAGTGTAAATCAATGTGTGTAACTCAACCAGATTCATACCCAGAACTTACATTTCAGATTGTAATTTATGCAGAGCCAAAGGAGGCAATCTTGTAACTAAGGAGTCAAATACATGGGAAGGAAGCTCATAAATATCGAGTGTAACATCATCTCCTACAATCAACAAGGTACAAAATGTAATGAAGCTTATATGCAACAAGAAAAAGGGCAGTTAAAATCGTTTACCTCGAACAAGTTGTCCTTTAATTGCGTTCACGCATATAGATACCAAGGATGGAACATCCGCCATCTTTCGATCTTCGAATTTGATTAATAAAAAAACCTAAAATCGGAGTTTCAGAATCAATTTTGAATCAGCTACAGACTTTTGGCGACGACTGAAAGTAACCAGAGATTTGGATAAAGAAAGTTCAGGGCAACTCACACCAGTTGTTCATTACACTCAATAGTTTGATGCGACCCCTTCTACGACGCCGTTTAATCAAGTGAGACCCACCCCCGAACCCCCCATGCTATACTAAAAGTCAAAATTTGACGTAATTATAAATCAATTTTTCCATTTAAATACATAATAGTCAAAATAACGACAATCTAATATTCTTTGACCAAGCTTCAAACAGTAAAAACAACCCATTAACGTAATTAAATTTGCTTCTTCCATTTTTACCCTTCTTTCTTACATCTTAATCTTTTACACTCTATGTCCCAATCTTTCACATTATATGTCCAAGAATTCTTTAATTTTTTTTATTTGTTTTTTCGAATCTCCCATGTCTAATTTCCAGTGAATCGTTCTGCTATAGCAAACTAATTTTACACAAATGAGGTAAACAATTGGATGCTGAAGTTTAATTCTTTAAAAATAAAGAGGTGGTGGTCGATAAGATCAAAATATAAAAACATCGGAGGCTTTGGTAATTGAAAATTTTTATTTTCAGAATTTAGTTATAAAAATAAGAAATCTCCGTCCAAGAATAGAAAGAATCTCCATGGCAAGCTTCTAAAGACCGGTTAGTAACATTACTAGATAGATCACAATTTTAACCATGGGTTCAACCCATTTAAATATTATTTTATGATTAAGCTTGGAATATATGTTATAAATCCGGCTCAAACCCAAAATGATTTGGTCGTTGAAGTGGATTAGGGATGTTAATGGCTCGCAAAGTTCGAATTCGGCTCGATCAAAACTCAGCCAGAGTTCACCTCGATAAAGCTCGATTCGAGTTTGAGATTGGTTCGGGATATTGACAAACCAAGCCAAACATTTCAAGGTGCGGTTCGAAATCTTGCAAACATGTTCATATAATTAACTACTAATGAAATGTAAAGTATATCATTTAAACACATCTATTCCAAACTATATTTTTATATTCATAATGTAGTTTAAATTTCATGAATAATATATTTGATTTTTTATTCTGTCAAAACGGGTCCGAGTCGAGCTACAATTTTATAAGCTCGACGAGCTTTGAGCTCAGTCGAGCCCAATTATTTTCATTCACAAGTCGAGTCCAATCATGTTCGATCTCGGTTCACCTCGTTAACTCCCGTGATCTAAACTTGACTTTCTTACATTTTATGCACAAATCTATTGAGTGCCTACACTAATTTATACTTATCTTATTACTGAGTTGTGCTTTAAATATAAGTTCTCACCATTTTATTTATTTTATTGATTGCATTTTGATTTTTATATTACTTTTGATTATGTTGTGTTTGATTTTTTTCGATCCATTTTAACTTTTATTATTGTGTTTTCAGCATATGACTTCTCTCAACTTTGGAACTTCATTGGAGTGTCTGTTTAGACCCTTTTTATTTGCTTGTGGGTGAAGTTAGACGAGATAGATGATTTAGAGCACCGCATTTTCCATCAATTTTTTTTAGGATGGTCACAAGAGATGATAGTATAAGTGGTACAAACATAGAAGGCATTATTGAATCATATACTTATACCTATTATTCTCCTGATCAAAGACAATAAATAAGCTGAACCCTTATTCCCTATCTGCTAAAAGACAACTAATTCTTCCAATTCATGAGATTCAATCAGGTAAATAACAAAAAAAAATGTGTTTGTTTCATTTCACAAACTTCTAAATATCTTTTAACTTTAATTATGGACACAGGAGGATTGTATAGTTTACATCGTTATCAATTGTTTTAAAGGTAGGCCACAACTAGCACGCTATAAATTAATCAGACAAACCATTATAATATATATAAAATTATTACTCTTGTTTTGAAATAAACCATTATATTATATATTAATAATTAAAAGTGTTAAAAGAAAATAAAGTGTGTCTTATTGCTTTATAAATAAAGGTGCGAAAATTAGCTTGCACGTGATAATAAATAAAAGTGCCAATCAGACAAACCCACATTATTTGCTCTAGTGGTCATAACCCCCTGAGTTTTTTTTGGTGTATACATAATATGTATAATGCTTTACATGAATAAGTGGTAGAGTGAGGCAGTTTGAAACCTGGTGTCTCTCAATTATAACATTAATTATTTTTTACCTTTTTTCTATTAGATTTAAAAAAATAAATTATTTTGCTTCTATCAAGATTAAAAACCTTGATCTATCACATATGAGCAAGATTGACTAAACAATTAAATCACTTAGCAGTTATGTATCTTACTTCTACAAAAACATTACATTAACATTAGTGGCATAATTAATATTTATGGTTTCTTTCTCGATGTGTGGCGTCTTAGTTGAATAGCAATACAAAACAAGGTAATTAGTATATTTTGAAGCTTTTTTTTTTTTATAAAAAGTTTCAAATATTTGTACATTAACGTGCGTAAATTATATTAAAAAAACATGAATAATATCGTATTTATTTGTATAGTATAAAAAAACCAAAGTTTTAATAGTTAAATAAATAAATCCTCAAAATTGCATGAAAATATTTAAGATTAATATATAATATGAAGTAACTATTATAAAAAGAAAATTTTATATGCTAATTTGGCCTTCCTCATTTTCGATCATGGATCCACCCTTGGTGCCAATAACCCTTTTGTAAAAAATTTTAAATTTTCACAATGTGAGTTAGATGCAGGTCCTCAAATTGCTTGGGATAGTTTAACCAAATTGATTTTTGTCTGACTGTCTGATTTTTTATAATGATCTAGAACACATGGTTGCTCAATGAGTTGCTCTAAGAGAATCAAGGCTTTGCAAATGTATAGTTTTAGAGTCTGGATGTTGCGTTAACAAGTTTAACGAGTTTCATTTTATTAGTGAAAATGCCACATGTGAATATCTGTCGGGTCGGTTATCCGGGAATTTCAGTTCCCTTCGTCGGGGTCTCCTAATACACTTCACAGTAATATTAGCGAAAATTAATCTAATTCCAAATAAATAAATAAAATAGAGTTATTGAACCCGTTCTGAAAAGGAAGCCGTTAAAGTTGGTAAAATAGTTTCCCGGTAAAGGAGAACCAACTTCAACCATTCGAACACCTTTCGGACCGATTTTGAGTTCGTAAAATCCTCAAATATACATCTTATGTTACCAAAAACTCAGATTTTAAGTTTGAATAGTCACCACTAAACCTCCTGAACATAAAACAATATTTGAAAATTTTCCGAACATTTTACCTGTTCTACCTGGAATGCAATGCCGTTAACGACATTGCCAGTGATGTCGTTAACGACATTGCAATGCCATAATGCCATTAACGACATTACAGTGACAAATGCAGATGATCTTTTTTACATTTTTGCATTTCACATCTCAAGCATATATAAGTATAAACAAGTAAAGCACAACTCTAGGAACTCAAAGGCTTACCTCGTAGCCTTGAATTCACTTTGCTAGGTCCACGAAAATCTCCAGATAGTCCTTCTCGTTTCTTTGGTTCGATTTGTGATTTGATTGATGAAAATGGTTCAAATGAAGAGTAAGAACTACTCTTGAGGGAAAATCTCATAATATTAGTCTTAACAAGAGGAAGAAAGGAAGTAGCGGTCTTTTTCCTTCGAGTTTAAACTTTAAAAAGAAAGATATGAAAATCTAGCTAACTTTGTGAAGAAGTAGGTAAGTATTCCAAATGTGTGGAAACACTTTCCAAAACCACTCACACCAAGTTCTATAGTGTTAGAAATCAGTGAAAGTAATTGAAGGAACTCTAAACCTCAAGGTTTGCTTACTTTCTCTACACAACTCTAGTTATCCAAGAAGTGAACAAAACCTCAAACTTGCCTAAATAACCTAAATGCCCCAAGTTCATGCCTTCTTTATGAACTTGCACTCATAAACTTCAAACTTCCAACAACAATAAGCTAAAAGAACCTTAACTAAGTTTCAAATTGCTCAAGAACACCAAAACTCATACTTTCCTTAGAACTCTCTTTCTTGTTTTCTCTTTGCCTGAAAATGAGCTCCCCCTTTCTATAACATTCAGCTCTTTTCTTAAGAAGCTCACTTCAATCCAAAGTCAACTTATCTTAGACTTAGGTCATGCTTTTACTTTTTCACTTTTTTACTTTTATCACTTGATCCCATGTGAAGAGGTATGTGACAAATCCTAGGTAAGGTGTCTGAGATTGAATTTGCAGAGGAAATGTCCGAGCATGTGGGGGGAGTGAGATTTTGATCTGAAAATTCAAGAAATGGCAATTTTAGTTCTGCTGCTACTACGATATCGTTAACGACATAGGGCCATGTCGTTAACGATATCGGCCATGTCGTTAACGATATCAGCCATGTTGTTAACAACATGGCATTCCAGTCCAGGCTTTTTGAATTTAAAGTGGGCTTTAAGGAAGGCAAGGTCCAAAGAAACAAAGCAGATTTTCTCTAGAGATTCCCCGCGAATTGTAAAAAGCTAACTAAGAAAAAAAATTACAGATTTATCATCGACCTCGCGAGTCGGGAATGAAATCCCGTGCTCACAACTATGTATTTTAACCGCTTGGTTATAAAGTTTCATCATGCCGATGTATATTTTACTGATCGTCCACCATGGTATGTACCGAAGAGAAGATGTGCTTGTCTACATTTGAAAACTTAACTCTATTTACTTATTGTTGGATGACGAAATTTAGATTAATTTATGTTATGTATCGCTTATCAATGGTTTTATTCTTCTTGTCAAGACTATTATTGGCAGTTTTGCAAATATTAGTTTCTTTTGCTATTGTATTCTCTCTTGAGCATAATTATCGTCCCAATTTGGTATTCAAGATGTTAATATTTTTTTAAACAAATATAGATTTTTGAAGAGGTTGATATTGAATCTAGAATCTCTTACCTTTACTCTGAGAGATTTACTAATTGAGCTACACCCAATTAGTAAATACAGGTATTATTTTAATTGCAAATGGATGACATTTTCATTTAGCTTTTCACCATATGGTTTGAAGGATAATGGTGAAGTAATCAAGAAATGAGGTTAATAATTACTATATATTGTTTGGAGGAACATGTTAACATCTTTTCATTTTCTTGGCAAATTTCCTCTCGGGACGAAATTGATTTTAATCAAAGTTTTCTTTCATATGCAATAGCCCATATATAATCAGTTATATGGTTGTATCAAGAAAGAGCTCTCTTCAATCCAAATATGTTCATTATGTTAAGATGGTTGAACAAGACTAACAAAAACAAAATATATTTATTGGATTCGATAAATATTTGGACCAGTTTTTATTGAAAGAGGAGGGAAGCAACGAAGAACGCATGCGACAAATTAGAGTAGAAAAGGAGTGGGGGAATCGCAATTAGGTCATATTCTCTTCAACTTCTGAAAGTTGAACTGAACTTAACTGAACTTAATTGAACTGAACTGAACTTATTTCAGTGTAAATTTATAACTATACATAGTTTAACTTAACTGAATTTAACTTAACTTAAATTAATTTAACTGAATTGAACTTAATTGAATTGTATTTGAAGAGAACATGGTCTTAATCAGTGAAACAAAGTAAGGAAAATGAAAAGAGATCATCAAAATAATGGACTTTTCCTAACTGGACGACTTAAAAGAATTAACGGTAGATAGCTAGGGACATCGTAAAATCGTGTAAATTGATCATTGTGTTAATATGGCGGGACCATTTATATATTAAGCGTTGGTATGGTTTAAATCTTGGGAAATTGTAAAAACTGTACCGTTTTTAAAACTTATTTACAAAAATACGTTCCAACAGTTAGTTTGCATTGTATATCCAATTTTAAGTTTCAGTTTTCACTCTATACGTTCTATATATACACTGTTTTAACTGCTCCCTTTTTTTGCATCGCGGGTTTCTTTCCATCAAAATCTCTCTTCCTTGTTTTGATTATCCTCGATTTTCTTTAGATCGAAGTTTCTTCAAGTTTCTGCTCTTTGTAATTCTTAAATTCTCTGCACAATTCCAATTTTCTAGCTTTCGACCAATTTTTTTTCATTTGAGAATGAAAATCCATGAAGTTGAAATCCTGTTGTTGCTGATAGATTTCGTTTTGTCTCTTTGTGTTTGTTTTTGTTGTTAATTTGTAGAAGTTTTATGTAATTTTTGTGTTGTAATTGATGTGAGGATTTCATTAGGCTGTATAAATGCAATTATGCA